>OZ038444.1:3698685-3728685 GCA_964036265.1 Daptonema setosum
CAAAAATAGCTCGAAATAGGATCAATACAAATTTTCCGGGCACGGTTAAATTAAAAATGACTGTCATGTCCATTTCACTATGACATCATTATGGCTGTTTCATTTCATAGTTGACTGAATGAGTGGCTGAGTGTGTGTTCGTTCGTGTGTGAGTGAGTAAGTTTGGATAATTTTTCTTGTCGTAAAAAACTTCGCAAATGCAGATCCGAAAAAAACATAAACTTTTATCCCAAAATTTCATGTACACATGAGTAATTGATAATTTGACGGGCATAAAAACTTAAGTCAGTAAGTATATCGATTGTGTAGGATAAGTAATCAAAAATCTTTCAACAGAAAATATGTACCTTTAGGCTAATATCTATCTGAAAAAAAGAGTTCCGCTTTGTGAGCCAACAACAAAAAAACTGCCAAACGTGATTTTGTCAAATATTGACTCTCCGCCGAGTTTAGTCATGCGAGAAAAGTTCATAAAAGTATGGAGCCCAACTCACTAGCGGACAAGAAGGGGAGAGAAAAGTGAAATTCCCCCCCCCCTCTTCGGCGTTTTCAAAAAGAACAACTTGTTCCCTAAGGTGTAGGTAAAATGGTTTGAAAACTGTCAATTCCCCCCTCTTTGGAGAAATTCCCCTCCCTTTGAAGAATTCGCTCATCCGCCAGTGAGCCCAACCGAGGGAACCTTTCAGATTTAATGGCTCACTGCACAAATATAGACCTTTACGTGACTTATGCGACATTATTGCCTGAATGAATAAAAAAATCAAAAATCAAATCAATTTTTTCTATTGTTACGCCATAATAGCAAAGTTGGATACCAAGTCACAAATAGTGAAATAACGGTCATCCGATTTACAACTGAAAATCACTGATCATCAGCAACGTTTCATGAATGACTGACATTTCACAGAAAAATAATTTTTCAAACGTGTAATGATAAATAAATATTTAGCTATAATAATTTTGTGAATGTATATAATTTGTATTTATACGGATGTTTTTTTATGTATTTAACTCAGTAATGTAGAGTATGGTCATGTATCAAGCAAACTACGAAAAAAAAATTGCGCTGCTGAAAAACATGTCAAAATAGCTCCAAATAGGATCAATACAAGTTTTACGGGCCCGGTTAAATAATGACTGTCATGTCGATTTCACGATGCCATCATTATAGCTGTTTCGTTTCAAAGTTGACTGAATGAGTGAGTGAGTGAGTGAGTGAGTGAGTGAGTGGGTGAGTGAGTGAGTGAGTGAGTGAGTGAGTGAGTGAGTGAGTGAGTGAGGTGAGTGAGTGAGTGAGTGAGTGAGTGAGTGAGTGAGTGAGTGAGTGAGTGAGTGAATAAGTGAGTGAGTGAGTGAGTGAGTGAGTGAGTGAGTGAGTGAGTGAGTGAGTGAGTGAGTGAGTGAGTGAGTGAGTGTGAGTGAGTGAGTGAGTGAGTGAGCGAGTGAGTGAGTGAGTGAGTGAGTGAGTGAGTGAGTGAGTGAGTGAATGAGTGAGTGAGTGAGTGAGCGAGTGAGTGAGTGAGTGAGTGAGTGAGTGAGTGAGTGAGTGAGTGAGTGAGTGAGTGAGTGAGTGAGTGAGTGAGTGAGTGAGTGAGTGAGTGAGTGAGTGAGTGAGTGAGTTAGTGAGTGAGTGAGTGAGTGAGTGAGTGAGTCAGAGTAATTGAGTTCAATGAAAAAAACTTTCCTTTACCGTAACCTCTCATATAACCATTCCAACCTTTCCAACTGGATTAGTCCTCTGGTGAAACTCCAACAGCGGATGAGAACAATTGCGTAAAAAGTTTCCGTCTCCCCTAATACTGATAAAAGTATCAACTTTTGGTTTTCTGATTGAGTAGAGAACATAAATTAACTATTGTAACAATATTTTATTCCTGATATATTTATTTTTATTGACTCCAGCCTTCCGCCTCTTAGTCAAAGTTCTGGGGTAATACGAAAACCCCGGGTCCCGGACCCCGGAGATGACATACGATTTCCCCGGGTCGACAAATGAAAATGTACGAAAACCCCCAGGAATTCCCCGGAGAAGTTGACTCCGCCCCCAAATCTCCGGGGTTTGGCACAAAAATGTACGAAAACCCCGGGTCGTCCGGGCCCGGATGAACAAAAAGTTGTAAAAAAACCCGGGGTTTTCGTACATTTTCATCCGGGGTCGGGGATTCCCCGGATAAAAATATACGAAAACCCCGGGCCCCGGTCCGGGCATGGGGGTTTTTCTTCATGTTTACGTCCGGGTCCGGGAAAAGTACGAAAACCCCGGGTGGTGAAAGTCAAAAAAAATAATATAATTTTTTCCACGTTTTGGCGCGAATTTCAAAATTCTAAACGGGAACGGTTGCGCTCGTGGACCCACACATTTTAGAAAGGCTTATTATAGACCAATGCATGCCAAGAAAGTTACTTAATGTTGTATAGTAATACGGTAGACTGCATTGTGAGTTTATACATAATGTTTCACACTATTTACGGGAATGGTTGTGCTCGTGGACCCACACATTTGGGAACGGCTTAGTAAATAACAATGCATGCATAGAAAGTTACCTAATGTTGTATAGGACTACGGTAGACTGCCTTGCGAGTTTAAACAAGATGTTTCACAATCTTTACAGGAATTGTTGCGTTCGTGGACCCACCCGTTTTAGAACGGCTCTGTATATAACAATGCGTGCGTAGAAAGTTATTTATTGTTGTATAGTATTACGGTAGACTGCATTGTGAGTTTATACATAATGCTTCACACTATTTACGGGAATGGTTGTGCTCGTGGACCCACACATTTGGGAACGGCTTAGTATATAACAATGCATGCATAGAAAGTTACCTAATGTTGTATAGGACTACGGTAGACTGCCTTGCGAGTTTATACAAGATGTTTCACAATCTTTACTGGAATGGTTGCGTTCGTGGACCCACCCGTTTTAGAACGGCTCTGTATATAACAATGCGTGCGTAGAAAGTTATTTATTGTTGTATAGTATTACGGTAGACTGCATTGTGAGTTTATACATTATGTTTCACACTCTTTACGGGAATGGTTGTGCTCGTGGACCCACACATTTAGAAACGGCTTAGTATATAACAATGCATGCACAGAAAGTTACCTAATGTTGTATAGGACTACGGTAGACTGCCTTGCGAGTTTATACAAGATGTTTCACAATCTTTACAGGAATGGTTGCGTTCGTGGACCCACCCGTTTTAGAACGGCTCTGTATATAACAATGCGTGCGTAGAAAATTATTTATTGTTGTATAGTATTACGGTAGACTGCATTGTGAGTTTATACATAATGTTTCACACTCTTTACGGGAATGGTTGTGCTCGTCGAACCATACATTAAGAACGGTTTAGTGTATAACAAGGCATGCGTGGAAAGTTAATTATTGTTTTGTTGTAAAGTAATACGGTAGAATGCAATGCGCGTTTATAAAAGATGTTTCACATTCTCTACAGGAATGGTTGCGCTCGTGGAGTCCCACGTTTTAGAACGGCTTTGTATATAACAATGCGTGCGTAGAAAGTTATTTAGTGTTGTATAGTATTACGGTAGACTGCATTGTGAGTTTATACATAATGTTTCACACTCTTTACGGGAATGGTTGTGCTCGTCGAACCATACATTAAGAACGGTTTAGTGTATAACAAGGCATGCGTGGAAAGTTAATTATTGTTTTGTTGTAAAGTAATACGGTAGAATGCAATGCGCGTTTATAAAAGATGTTTCACATTCTCTACAGGAATGGTTGCGCTCGTGGAGTCCCACGTTTTAGAACTGTTCAGTAGATACCATTACATGCATAGAAAGTTGTTTAATTTGTCATAGAGTTACGATGGATTGTATTGAGTGTTTTTACAGGATCTTTCACAATCTTTAAAAGGGAATGGTTGCGCTCGAGGCCCACATGTTTTAGAACTGCTTAGTAGATGCATTACATGCATAGAAAGCTATTTAACTTGTCATAGAAGTACGGCGGATTGTATTGTGTGTTTATACAGGATCTTTCATAATTTTTACGGGAATGGTTGCGATCGTGGACCCACACGTTTTAGAACTGTAAAGTAGAAACCATGACATGCATAGATACTACGCGCGCATGCTGTCTACAGCACAGTGCCCATGCTACAAGACGTGCAGGTACATACAAACATTGAAAACTCCCCTGCGGGGCTCACGCGCTTAACGATAGGTTATCGTGGGCTGGCAGACAGTAACGCTTTGCATGAAACAGTAATGCTGCTAGAGAAAAACCAAAACAAAAAATCTGTGGGGTCTGTAATCATGCCTCAGTTACCCTCTGTCACAAAATTGTCATGGGCGGCTCCGTAACCCGGGCCTGCCTATTGTATGTTGGCCCTTCACCCATGACATTGTATGTTACGTGTGTAATTGGTGTGTGTATGTATCATTATCGGTTACATATATCGTCACCCATCGTCTTGTGTTAACTGTTATTTTAATAAGAGAACGAGATTACGTATGAGTGAGAACGGATTACAATAAACTAACTATAGATATAGAGAATAAGGTAGACTTGAAAGCTAATACATTACAAAATAGTAAAGAGGTGTTACGGTAAGATTGAAGATTACTTATAAAGATTACACAATCAGAATCATAAGAATACTAATAACTAGTTAATAAAGTGATTACATTACATTACAATGATATTGAGTGAGGTTAAGTGATACGCAACACATGTCAAGAAGGAGGGGCGGGTGACCCAAAGGGTTTACCTTAAGTGGTGTTCATCCAGGAAGAATACTAGGTATCGGGGAACGACTAAGTGTCGGGAGGGGTGAGGTACCCAATAGGACCCTTCAGCACTACACATAAAATGTGTGTGCTCTATTCCATATCAGAGTGGTCTGACTCCGGGTTGTGATATCAGGAACGGTTGGTTCGAATGAATGCTGTATGAAAACTCAGAGCTGCTAAAGCTAAAGTTCGAATCATCGAAATGCTAGGAGGCGGAGCCTCTGTGGGACACTTGTTCCTGGGGACACTTTATCCGATGGGGAGATTACCCCATAACATCTTTCCCCTTCACATACGAGGAACGCCCTCGTTCCAGACATGTTTTGACATGATGAAAAATTATTATGCACAAATTATGACATGGATGTGAAAGAAATGTTTAAATCATGGGGAAATGCAAATGAATCATCAATATCGTATCATTGTGACCAGTAGAGGCGGTTGTAATGGTAGGGCCGGTGGCGTCACCAGTAACGTCTGTATGGGTTGGTCGTATGGTGGCACGTGTGGTCTGGAAATACATAAGGTGGGGTTACCACTGAGGTTTATGTAAACAGTGACGATAGTCAAAGCAAGTCACTTGGTACTATGATTACATAAAAGGGGGACTTTTGAGACAAGTAAAACCCTAATGCTGTTAACAGTCGAAGTAAAGTGATTTAAAAAAAAGGTCGTGTAAACAACATTATAGCAGTGTGAACTGAGTGATGGGATCAGGAGAAGCAGGTCGCTGAGCAGTAAAAACTTGTGTCGACTGAGAAACAGGAGTTAAAACAAGGGGTGTTGTACCCTGAGCAGCGGCAGCTTCTAATTGCGAAGCTTGTTGCTTAAGTTCAAACTTTTGCAGAAATTTTACCGCATCATCGAATGATTTAGGTGCATCAGGAGCATAGAGCAATGATTGCTGGAAATAAGGCTGTAGACCTCGGAGGAAAGCGTCTTTGAGGACTGACTTATCCTGAACAGGTCCATAGGACTGTAAGTAGAGTCTTTCTAAGGCATATGCAAAAGCAAGGATGGACTCGCCAACGTTCTGTTTACGTTCAAAAAAGGCACGCGCAGCAGCAGCTTTGTGTTCCGGTTTGGAAAAATCTGAGATCAGATGCTGACTAAGGAGTTGAAAACTCTTCTTTGTGTCATCATCATAGGAGCGATAAGCTCGTTCTGCAGGTCCGTTAAGGAATATTCGCATGAGTTGCGCTTGCTTATCGGGAGAAATCCCTAGACCACCTGTGATCTTATCGTATTGTTCGAGCCAGGCTCGAACGTCCGACAATGAATCGCCGTTAAACGGCTTAATACTGTTAAGTAGAAAACCCATACCGGGTATACTAGGCTCAGAACGAGCTGAATGTCCATTTGAGGACGAGGAAGCTGTGTCTACAGGGGCCATATGGGCTACTTGGACTGAGTTAGTCTCGTATGCGGTTAGCTCTTTTTCTAATGAACGATTTCGAGCACGTAATTCGCGCAATTCAATAAAACATTTTTTTAGTTTGATATTTAGAGCGTCTCGGCTTTCTATCATGCGCTAGCATTTAGGGTTACTACAACCACTGAAGTTCGCAAACTACCAAGAAGAAAAAGAAGAAAAAAAACTTGAAAAAAGAAAAAGCAAAAAGTAAAAAAACCCAGGTAGACCAACTTCAACTTCCTTGTGAAGAAAAGACTCGTGCGCGGTTGATTGTTCGCGAGACGGAAAATCGTACGAAAAAGAATTTCTGGTGAGCTCTGAAAAAAACACATAAAAAATCCGGATATACTTCGGAAAGCCTCTGCCGAACGCAGGGGATCGCCTGACACTCAGAAAACATTTTATATACACAGAACGAAGTTTGTTCGAGAAGAGGGTGCCTTATATCTGCTGCCACCAGAATGAATTTTGTTCAAGAAGAATTTATCTTTTATCTGCTGCCACCAGAATGAAATTTGTTCAATAAGAGTTCATCTTATATCTGCTGCCACCAGAATGAATTGTGTTCGAGAAGAACTTATCTTTTATCTGCTGCCACCAGAATGAATATTGTTCGAAAAGAGTTGATCTTTAAAATTGCAAATATGCATAGTGATTTTAGATAAATAGTTGGCATTTTCGAAATGCGATGGGAATGAGTTGCTATTT
Organism: Daptonema setosum; assembly: GCA_964036265.1. Taxonomy (NCBI): domain Eukaryota; kingdom Metazoa; phylum Nematoda; class Chromadorea; order Monhysterida; family Xyalidae; genus Daptonema; species Daptonema setosum. Next base: position 3,705,567 of record OZ038444.1, read on the forward strand.
GCAATAGGAACGGTTCGTTCGGTCGCGATGGTCAGAGATAACAGATTTTTGGGAAATCATGTTGTTTAGACACAACATAGATCAGTGAGAATGTAACACTGAATAAATGATGGTGCGATGGCATGCCCTTTGCAAAATGTGAGAATCTGTTGTTGATCGCCATAACATTTATGCCCAGGACTTTGTAATGTGATATTAGGTTTGAGATAACAGGTCAGAATCGAAAAAGCCAGACTGTCTGGTTTGGGTGAATGGCACCGTTGATAAGTCCGATGATGCGATGGTGCGATGGTAGACAGGGTGTGCAAGATTTTCAGCACCGAACTCGGTCGAGTGGTATTGAGATGTTGCATCTGTTTATGTTTAGGTGTGTTAGACATGGGGAGAAGCGTGAAGCTTGGAAACATGAGTGGCGTCCATTCCAGATGTGTTTTCTTTGGATGAATAGAGCGGGTCGCTGATAGGGTTACCCAGCAGACGCCTGTGTATCAATTACATAAGCATGTAGCAGACAGTACTTGACCGAGTTGTTATTCTGATTTGGGCCTAAGCGAGGAGGCGGATTAGCCTGAGTGTGTATAGTGGAATAAAATTTGAAGTTGAACGGTGAACGTTTTTAATAGGTTCGTTTGAACACACTACTGAGAGGAAAAACTCTTAGGTATAAAAATTATGAAGGTTTTATACGTTAACAATTTATCCGCTAAGAGTGATGGCCAAGCCATTCAAACATCTGATTTTGATATTATCCAAGCGTGCCTGGCACGTATTGTGTTACCAAAATAACATTTAGATATGACTGGGTACACAGGGTGTTTGATTAAGAAGGATATCAAGTAGTATTAACCAGGTTCGTACGAACACGTATGCACGACGGGCATATGAGCGTTCAACTCAATGAGTTCGAAAAACTCGTAGGTGGGCCTCCACTTGTCATGGTCGGCTCCGTAACCCGGGCCTGCCTATTGTATGTTGGCCCTTCACCCATGACATTGTATGTTACGTGTGTAATTGGTGTGTGTATGTATCATTATCGGTTACATATATCGTCACCCATCGTCTTGTGTTAACTGTTATTTTAATAAGAGAACGAGATTACGTATGAGTGAGAACGGATTACAATAAACTAACTATAGATATAGAGAATAAGGTAGACTTGAAAGCTAATACATTACAAAATAGTAAAGAGGTGTTACGGTAAGATTGAAGATTACTTATAAAGATTACACAATCAGAATCATAAGAATACTAATAACTAGTTAATAAAGTGATTACATTACATTACAATGATATTGAGTGAGGTTAAGTGATACGCAACACATGTCAAGAAGGAGGGGCGGGTGACCCAAAGGGTTTACCTTAAGTGGTGTTCATCCAGGAAGAATACTAGGTATCGGGGAACGACTAAGTGTCGGGAGGGGTGAGGTACCCAATAGGACCCTTCAGCACTACACATAAAATGTGTGTGCTCTATTCCATATCAGAGTGGTCTGACTCCGGGTTGTGATATCAGGAACGGTTGGTTCGAATGAATGCTGTATGAAAACTCAGAGCTGCTAAAGCTAAAGTTCGAATCATCGAAATGCTAGGAGGCGGAGCCTCTGTGGGACACTTGTTCCTGGGGACACTTTATCCGATGGGGAGATTACCCCATAACAAAATTATTTGTAGAGTTGAGGTTGTAATGTGAATGAACATTACATAAATTCGTTTTTTTTAATCATGGGTGGAGCGTTTATACGTAGGATAATTGGTCAAAACCACGCAGAAGTCGGTAAAGTTTGTAAACATCTTGTATAAACTCGCAATACAGTCTACCGTAGTACTTTAAAACAATAATTAACTTTCCACGCATGCATTGTTATACACTAAGCCGTTCTTAAATGTATGGGTCGACGAGCACAGCCATTCCCGTAAAGAGTGTGAAACATTATGTATAAACTCCCAATGCAGTCTACCGTAATACTATACAACAATAATCAACTTTCCACGCATGCATTGTTATACACTAAGCCGTTCTTAAATGTATGGGTCGACGAGCACAGCCATTCCCGTAAAGAGTGTGAAACATTATGTATAAACTCACAATGCAGTCTACCGTAATACTATACAACAATAATTAACTTTCCACGCATGCATTGTTATACACTGGCCCCGTTCACGTATCTATCCGGGGTCTACAGATTTAAGCCGCAGCTTAAAGCCGGACCTAGTGTTAAAGTATAGGGCCAGCTTAAGCCGCGGCTTAAAATTAGAGCTGCGGCTTTAAATTAAAACTCTTAACTACTGAAATTCAAAAAAGCTGCGGCTTAAAACTCAGAAGCCGCGGCTTCAAATTTAAGCTGCGGCTTAAATTTGAAGCTGGAGTTCATTTTGTCGAGAAAAAAATTGGTCGCAAATCGCACAAATGACCTGTCTACTAAATGAACTCAAGCTTAAAAGTTAAGCCGCAGCTTAAATTTGAAGCCGCGGCTTCTGGGTTTTAAGCCGCAGCTTTTTCGAATTTCAGTAGTTAAGAGTTTTAATTTTAAGCCGCAGCTCAAATTTTAAGCCGCGGCTTAAGCTGGCCCTATACTTTAACACTAGGTCCGGCTTTAAGCTGCGGCTTAAATCTGTAGACCCCGGATGCATATTTCCAGAAACTATAAAGTTTTTTATTTGTTTCCCATTTCTGGAAAATCTGATCAATTTAAATTTTTTTTGTTCCTTCATAAAGTTCAGGATATAGAAAACATATTTCAATAAGTGCCCTCAATTTTTTATTAAGTTTCGTTATTTTTTTACATGTCCATATATGGCTCCTAGAGAGGGGCTAACGGAAATTAGTAGCTAACGCGCTTGTCCTCGCTATCGCTCGGACAAGCAAGCCTCACGATAGGTTATCGGGGGTTAACGAACAGTAAAACTTCAAAGGAACAGTGTATGATCAAAATAAGCCAAAAATAATTTAGTGAGACTCGAACCCGAACCCTTTCGTTCAAAAAATTGACGCGCTAAACCACTAGGCCACGCCGGCTGATAGTAGGGTGTGCGCACACACGCTATATATTAGCACGGGCGAGCCAGAACTTTATAGTTTCTGTAAATAAGCACCCCGGATAGATACGTGAACGGGGCCACTAAACCGTTCTGAAATGTATGGGTCGACGAGCAGAACCATATGCTTGTAATCTGGACCTGATTGTAATTTTTTCTGATTTTCATGTGCTTCGAGTTCTTGCTCTTTGCATTCACATGAAAATCGAATTAATGAGTACTCTTCGGAAATTCAAACTCGTTCGGTCTAGGTTCGATCGAACGCTTGAATTACAATTGATCTTGGGTACAATTTGGATGGTTCCGGTATCATCACTCCGTTGGCATGGCTGGGTATCGTTGGTTTGGTTGCGGTATCACCTTTTCTCTTCATTAGCTTTTCTATGGCTGCTTTGCTGAGTCGTGTTGATCCATGTTTTTCAACTTAGTCACTGGTGCAATTGTGTTTTACATGAATTGAAATCGTGTCTGATTTCTTTTTATGTGAAACCAAAAGTGTCACAGTGAAATCGTTGAACATGGATTACATCGCGACCCTCATCAAGGTAGCCTTGAGATCCGCACCCATGCGGACCTCGTCTCTGAACGCTTCTACGGACGGTCGACCGATTGCGCTGGCCAGTCGTTAGAGGGAAAGTAGAAGATTTTTTCACGATGATTTGAAAGCGTATTAATAAAGATCTTAATCTTCGAACTCTGTCTCTATCGATTGGTCGGTCGTCTATTAGACCAATCGACCGTTCGGGCGTTCGGCCCTTAAACGTGGGCCGCGAGAGCGGGAAGGTCCAACTCAGTTAGGTCAGTGAGGGATAACTACTTGGTTGTCCGCTTGGGTGCGTTTATTGTTTTTAGTTGAGTCGATTTTTTACTTCATCATCTCTCGCTTTTTTGTTTAGTTTTAGATAGCCTTGCCGATTCGGGTGCCGTGGTAACGTTCGGTTCGTGTTTGGCTGCGTCCTTTTTTGGTTGCGTTGCGGTATCACCGTTTCCTTCCATTAGTATTTTTATGGCTACTTTAGTGAGTCGTGATGATTCATGTTTCAACTTTGTTGCTGTATGTGATGTGAACTAAACAGTCACAATGAAATCGTTGAACATGGATTACATCGCGACCCTCATCAAGGTAGCCTTGAGATCCACACCCATGCGGACCTCGTCTCTGAACGCTTCTACGGACGGTCGACCGATTGCGCTGGCCAGTCGTTAGAGGGAAAGTAGAAGATGTTTTCACGATGATTTGAATTTGAAAGCTTATTGATAAAGATCTAAATCTTCGAACTCTGTCTCTATCGATTGCCGGTCGTCTATTGGACCTATCGACCGTTCGGGCGTTCGGCCCTTAAACGTGGGCCGCGAGAGCGGGAAGGTCCAACTCAGTTAGGTCAGTGAGGGATAACTACTTGGTTGTCCGCTTGGGTGTGTTTATTGTTTTTAGTTGAGTAGATTTTTTTATTCTTCAATCTACGTTTTTTGCCTAGTTTTAGATAGACTTGCCGATTCGGTTGCCGTGATAACGTTCGCATGTGATGTGGCTGCGTCCATTTTTTGGTGCTCCATCTTCGACGAACAGCAGAACGCGCCCGCTACTGGAGGTATAGTTTATTGTTTGTTGCTTTTCATAGCATTTCTATTGTATTTTTGGCTTTTCAGGCATTTTGGCGCGCTATTTTCGGCGATAAATTTTTAGGCCGGCGTGTGTTCAAACACTCATTCACCCACTCACAAACTCAATGCCCCTTATCCTACCTCGGCACTCATTCACTTTTCTAGTTAAAGACTTTTCACCGGATTCCGCAGCCTTTTTTTACACTATCCAGCATAGGGCGAGATCATGATATTTTTTGACTGACGATTGAACGAACATCGAACCAACTTATTTTTAGTGCCTTATTATGCTTAACAGGTTCATAAAAATAGTTTTCGAAAACAAGAAAATGTGACCAAGCTATACGAAAAAGCTTGGCCAGAGTGTCTTGTTATCAAAAATTATTCTTGTTGACCGTTTACGCACGTATGCAATGAATTAAGCGCATTGGTCGTGTGTTGTCCAAATTTCATGTGAAAAAGATTTTGGTTCTCTAAATTTTAAATTGTGCCGTAGAAACAGATTTGAATTTGAAATGCGCGCCAAAAACCGTAGCTGACAATAAACTCTGAATACATTGTAGCTCTGCAGGTGGTCTCTTCGGTGCAACAACTGTCTCAGCTGCAACACTCGTTTTTGGTGCTCCATCTTCGACGACCAGCAACCGCCTACTCCGGCCCAGCAGCACCGAAATCCTCAGCACATGCGGCTACCGAAGGTATAGTTTCGTTATTTACTTTTCGTATCTTTTGTTTGTCACTACGAAATTTTTTGAGATACCTTTACCAAGCTATAAAAGAGGCCAGCTTCAAATTTCGAAAGCAAACGTTGTATTATTTGACATTTGGTCGTTGGAAGTTTTCGAGCATTGTGCATTGTTTATTTCATATGTGGTGGTATGGGGATCAAGGAAATATCTTGTCTTGTTAATTACAAGAGCAAGCTATACGACTATATTTTTTTACTAAAGCGGTGAAAAAATTCACCAAAACTTATTAGCATAGCATGATGTTTTGAATGAACTGTATTGTGCAGTTTCATTTTATTTATACTACTGGTTTTTGGTCACTACCGGACGAGGGAAGAACGAAAAAGGTAAATTTCCCCCTCTTTGGCAGTTCTTATGAATTGAATTTTTACCTTTTTTAGGTGTCGGTAAAATGGGCTCAAAACTGCCGATTCGCCCCTCTTTGAAGAAATTCCCCTCCGTTCGGAGGATTAGCTCGTCCGCCAGTGTTCTTGGTTGTGGTGAAAATACGTTTTGTAGGATAGCGTAACAAATGCCAGCAATAGCGGACGAGGGAATAACGGAAAAGTGGAATTCCCCCCTCTTTGGCGGTTTCAAAAAGTAGAATTTCTTCCCTAAGGTGTAGGTAAAATGGTCTGAAAACCGCCGATTCTCCCCTCTTCGACCTAATTCCCGTTCTAATTGGAGGTTTTGCTCGTCCGCCAGTGAATGCCAGTACTGAACCACTATAATTCAGGTGGTCTGTTTGGCGAAGATCACCAGCTGCTGTACCTGCTGGACTGCTGAGGATTGTTCGGTACGGCTAAATCGACTGCTATTGGAGGTGGGTACATGTACATTTATATTTTTCTACGTTTTTGTCGTTGTTGTTATTGTTGTTGTCGTTGTTCTGTTGTTATTAATATTGTTGTTGTTGTTCTGTTGTTATTAATATGGTTATTTTTGCGGTTGTTGTTGTAAGCGATACAGATATCGAGAAATCTACTCACCATATCGACACCAGTCGGGGCCCGAGAGCTGCTCAAAGCTCTCGTAAACACCACCCCTTCCTTGCCAAGATCATCGAAATCACAACGTATCTTACTAAAATAATTTTATATCATAATGGTTTCAGAGCTGTGATGCTGGTTGTCACTAGCGGACCAGAAAGGGAGTGAAAACTGGCGATTACAAAAAGTATAGTTTGTTCCTAGGAAGTAGGTAAATACCCTTTATTTTCTGCCACTTCCAAAGAGGGGGAATTCTACTTTTCCCTCCTCTCCTCGCATGCTAGTGTATGTAATGTAGTAAGGGTGATCGTTAATTCACTGTATAAATTGGTATCGATCGACTTTGCTTATCTGGCATACCAAATGAGTGTGATTTTCTGGATATACCAAACTTCAAGTTAAATTTTTCAGTCGCGCCCGCGATCAGGATGACGGCGCCAGCAGCCACTACGGACGGTGGCAGTGCATGTTCTCGTTTGGTACATCAACAGGTTCGTTTTGTTCCACTAGGCACTAGCGGACGAGGAGCGCAGGGAAAAGTGCAGTTCCCCCCCTCTGGTGATTTACAAGAGTAGAATTTGTTCCCTATGGTGTAGGAAAAGTAAACGGAAATTCACCTCTTCGAGTTTTCGACGAAATGCCCCTCTGGAGCACTAGCGGACGAGAAGAAGTGGGAAAAGTGGAATTCACCCATCTTTGGCAGTTTCCAAGAGTAGAATTTGTTCCCTAAGGTGTAGGTAAAAGAGCCTGAAACTGCCGATTCCCCCTCTTTGACGAAATTCCCCTCCCTTTGGAGAGTAAGCGTGTCCGCCAGTGCACTCAGGTTTTCTTTTCTGCGAATTTTTATTTTAATATAATTTGTTTGTTATAGTTGTTTTTTATGAAGTGTGGAGAGAAAACTGACTTCTTATTATTAGAGAAAACTGAATTTAAATTTAGATCGTTCAGCGTTGCGTTGGATCAGTGAAGAACTACGGCATCTGGCTGCGATATGACAGTAGGACACTTACACATAATATGTTGGTTTACAATATACTTCATGGATATATTTATTTGAATTTTTTTTATGATTGACATGAATATATTTATTTATTTTTTTATACTTGATTTCATTTCCAGGAAGGAAATTTTGTGCCAACAAAGCACAATAAATTAGTGTTGGTCAGTAAAATCGCAGGATCAATGCTATTCTCTGGGTTTTCATCAGTCTAAAAAGTCAAGATCTGTATACATTGATTTCAATTAGGTAAAAAAATCGGCTCTTAGATATGTTGTGTTGTTAAATGTTGTACCGTTTTCCCCCAATTTTTGTCGTGTTTTGCGAAAAATTGGCCGTCATTTTTCTAATTGACTCTGCTTATCATTAGTGGACGAGACGGCAGGGAAACGGAGAGGGGTGAAATTTCTCTCTCTCGGTGTTTCAAAAAGTAGAATTTCTCTGAATGAAATTTTGAATGCGCGCTCAAAGCAGATTCAAATTGTAGTTTTCAAATTTTAGTCGCCTGTCTAGTCTAGTGCGTAGGGCGCCGGCCTCGAAAACCGGCGGTCCTAAGTTCGAAACCTGACTTGAGACACAGATCCTGACGCGTTGCTCTGGGGTTTCTGCCATTGCCCGTCAGTTTATTCAACTCTCCGGCCACTACGAAAACACCATTCTGATATGGTATTAGTGTGCCTTGGTGACTTCAGTTAATGGAAAAGTCCAAGTAAAAAAAAAAAAAAAAGTTTTCAAGTTAACTGACATTCCATTCAGCTGCCGTATCACTGTAACCTGGGAGAAGTGGAACAACCGCATCCTGACCAGACCAACCTGCTGTACTACCAGACCAACTACTTTGCCGTCCTGTTCACATGCTTCTTCCTCATCGGGTTAGTCTTGTTAATAGCCTTATTCAGAATTTCTGTTTGCAACATTTTTTGGCGCGCAGTTTGGATTCAAATCTGCTTTGGTGCGCGTTCTCATTTCCATGGAACGGTTGGAACAAATTTTTCACTTGTCATTCATTTTCACTTGTCACACCTATATAGCCTATACAGGGTTTCTTGTTAGCCAAAAACGTTTTGGCGCGCAGTTTGAATTCAAATCCGTTTCTGGCGCGCTTTCAAATTTTCGAGAAATAACATCTTTTCACATAACATTTAGACAACAAAAGCGGAATTCCCCCCTCTTTGGCACTTTCATAAAGTAGAATTTGTTCCTTTAGGTGTAGGTAAAGTGGCCTGAAAACTGCCAATTCCCACCTCTTTGACTAAATTCCGCACCGTTTGGAGGTTTAGCTCGTCTGCCATTGAGTCGACTTCCCCGTCACGCAACGATGAGATGATTTATATAATATAATAGTTTTTTTTACAAATTTCGCCGTTTTAATTTCAGGCCGTGCCACCTCCATCGACTCCGGTGTCAGTAAGATGAACGATGGGCCGGTTCCTGTGCTGTACGAATTTTGGTTGGTCGTTATTTCCTTTTTGTGTTTTGAAATTTATCCATGTAAATCACCTTACCACCAGATTGACTGATTTGGCAATCCCGATCAGTATGAAACTGAATTTGAAGTTCGACATTTTCTCGGTGAATTAGGATCTACTGAGCTCTTATTTTTCCTGCTCAAATATCCTTTATAACAGCAGGGTGGGCTTCTGGGGGCAGGCATTTTGAAGCCCGTTGATTAGTATTAGAAACGTATCTGAAAACTGACAGGCTGAGTGGCGCTTAGCGTCAAAACTTAAGCATTTTGAAGCCCGCCGATTAACTGACATGCTGACTGGCGCGCAGCGCCGAAATTTTAGCATTTGAAGCGCGCTGATTTGTATTAGAAACATATCTGACAACTGACAGGCTGACTGGCGCGCAGCGCCGAAAATTTAGCATTCGAAGTGCGCTGATTTGTATTAGAAACATATCTGTAAACTGACAGGCTGACTGGCGCGCAGTGCCGAAATTTTAGCATTTGAAGCGTGCTGATTTGTATTAGAAACGTATCTGAAAACTGACAGGCTGAGTGGTGCACAGCGTCGAAACTTAAGCATTTTGAAGACCGCCTATTTGTATACGAAACATATCTGAAAACTGACAGGCTGACTAGCGCGCAGCGCCGAAATTTTAGCATTTGAAGCGCGCTGATTTGTATTAGAAACGTATCTGAAAATTGACAGGCTGAGTGGTGCGCAGCTCCGAAATTTTGACATCTGAAGCCCGCTGATTTTTATTAGAAACGTATCTGAAAAGTGATAGGCTGAGTGGCGCGCAGCGCCGAAATTTTAGCATTTTGTGACTCGCAGATTTGTATTAGAAACATCTGAAAACTGACAAGTTGAGTGGCGCACAGCGTCGAAACTTTAGCATTTAGCCCACTGATTTGTATCAGAAATGTATCTATTGGCGCGCAGTGTTGGTTGATATTTCAGTACTGAGTATTTCATACATGCACCATACATCAATCATCGTATCGTGCATCGAATCGATCCAACGAACACTGAATTAAAAAAATTTGAAACGTTTTCGACCGATTTTTGGTCAATTTTTCTAAACTTGAAACGTTTTCGACCAATTTTTGGTAGATTTTTTTAAACTTGAAACTTTTTCGACCAATTTTTGGTCGTTTTTTAGGCGATTTCGTGTAATTTTAGGTCATTTTGACAGTAAATTCTGGTAAGTTTCGACCGTTACGGTCAATGGGTCAATTCTGAAAATCTCTCTTACGGTCGATCGATCAAGGGCACCCTCCCGCCTTGTTTTCTGGGAAGGGCGCCCCCCGCCCTGTTTTCTACCCCCCCCCCCTTGCTGCCCACCACTGGCCCACACCATATTTCATCAAAATGGTTGATTTTTCATCGCAACCTGATTTTTCCTTTAACTTCTGTATTGATTTTAGGCCGGTTCGTCGATCGGGTCAACAGAAGGCCGGTTGCAGTACAACAGTGGGTTGGTAGTTATTTATTATTCCGTTTTTTTACTTGTAGCTGTATATAATTTTCACAGGTAAATTATCATTTTGTATATATTATCGCGTTCACACTGGATTAGGATACGTAATTTTTCGAGTGTATACATATGGTATAAGATAAGTGACCGATGGAATCGTATGTCTGTGAAAAAAAAACAGAAAACTATCATTGAAATAAGCTCTGGTTAATTATTTGAGAATGCGTTTTTGATTATTCCCACGTTTCATGGTATAATTGTGGTTAGACCTGTGCTTGACTGTAGTGTATATTATGATGATTTTTGGGACAATACTTTAGATGTCTGAAGTCAATGAAAAAAGGTCATTTTCATTATTTTGTGAATACCATAAACTATTCTTTATTTTCTTCATATATAATAAGTCGGCTGCCTCGGATACATGTTTTCAACCATAGTATTGGTTGTCACTCCACAAAGTGACCGTTTATTACCTTAGATCTGAAATTTTTGCAGGCTGTCTGTGTTTTTGTCATTGTCAACAACAACATTGAAAGTTATTGCTGGTTAATTTGACTTTTTCAAATTAAACAATTATAGTATGTAATGACTGGTCAGTTATTATTTTTTGTATTGTTCAGATTCTCTACGGCGTCTGGTCTCGTGGTCGCAGCGTGACCCCATTGATCGTGATGATGATGAAGACGACGATAATGATAAGATGATCGAACGACAACCGCGGTAGCCGTCATGAAAACACAAAGCTATTGTGATTCATGTTTTGTATAGCTTGTTGAAATATTTTGTTACTCTGAACTTTCTGGTCGATATAACTTTTTTCACCAATTCAATTCTCGTGAGTGCAGAACCAATTTTTTACATTCTAAGAAAGCACGCGGAGTTCATGAGAGTAACATGATATTTGAACTGAGCTCTACTTTGTACATGACCCGCCTTCCCCGCACTGGCGGACGAGCTAATTCCCCAAAGGGAGGGGAAATTTGTCAAAGAGGGGGGAATTGGCAGGTTTGAGGCCATTTTACCAACACCTTAGGGAACAAATTCTACTTTTTGAAAGCGCCAAAGAGGGGGAATTCCACTTTTCCCACCCCTTCTCGTCCGCTGGTGCTCCTCCGTTATCGTCTCCACTTGAAAATCCGGTGACTACATGGCGCAGTTGCGAAGAGAAGCTGGCCCATAAAGAGGGGGGGGGGGCACTCGGAATGGTATAATTTTTGAAACAACCTTGAAAAGGAATATAAAATTTTTTTTTAAATCACGAAACTAACGTAATCCAAGAATTTCCCGAATCTAGTGGTGCAGTTTAAACTGATTGTAACTTTTCAGTGCGCTCACAAAACGGTGTGTTACCACTGAGATCCGGTAATCTAACTGTTTTGTCGTGTGCACTTGAAGAGTTTACAGTCGGCAAGCCTAAGGCACCACTAGATGAATCGGGGTAAAACTCTTTCAAATAAACATAATTTTTTTCAATTCTTTTAATTTTCAATTTTTTTAATGGTTAAAAATATTATTTTCCTCGACCCAAGGGTAGATTATCCCTTGACCCACTCGCTCCTTCGCTGCGACCGTCCCATCACGAACCCGAGGTGCTCAAGGCCGTACCCTCGAAGGTTCGATCCGGTACGGGGAGGCTGCCCTCCGATGATCGCCAACAGCAAGTGTGGAAGAGTGGTAGAGTGTGGAAGAGTTTGGTATGGAATGCTGTATTAAGGGCCCTTAGACAGTCAGATGCCCGATTACAAACAATAATTGTTTGTTGAGTCGACTAACGTCGGGTTGGTTTGGGTGGTTGAAAATAAAAATGCCTTTATTTTCAACTGCCTGTTAGTCCGGGTCAACAAATCGTTTGTTGATCGGGTTTGAGTAGTTACTGCGCCTGGCGCGGTGTATTTAGTGCGTGCTTAGATAGGGTGGTTCCCGTTTCTTCTCGAGTTTGCGCTAGGTCAGATTCTATATAATTGTGATTTGTATTCTCCTCCCCCATTTGGCCCTTATTTTATAGTCGAGTTATCAATTCCCCGTCTCTAGTATTAGGTAATAGGATAGTATCAGTAGTAGGTAATAGCGGGTAATTGCTAGCTGCCGATTATAAAATAAATTGTCTGTATTTTTTCACTTATTATCCATGCCTATAAACAAACATCCAATGGCAATACCCTGCCTGCAACAACGTGCTCAACATCATCAACGGGCTCACCTGCACACTCGGAATGGTCAGCTCATCAGCTCATCAGCTCAACAACGTGAGCACGGAGCACGTGCAAACGTGTTCATCAACAACCACCAGCATGAGCACGCGTCAACGTGTGCCACAACGACACGTCAGGCGGCGGGCGTACATGCGTCAAATGAGCGTGTACGTCCTTAGTTGGTATATTTTCTGAGGGCTTAGACCACCGGGTAAACTGCGTTTCCAGTGTATATGGATCGCACCCGAGACGAATCTGGTCCCCACCCATTCATTAGGAACATCTGTATGTCACTTGTAATTAATCAATACAACTGAATTTGAACGCGCGCCATTTTTCGTGATCTGAATTTGCATGGCACACTTTCATATTCAGTTGATCAATCGATTACGAGTTTTCTTTCCGTGTTACTGTTTTTTTTTATTTCAACTCTGTCAACAGCGGTAATCCAGCGTAGGATTAGCCGTTGTTGTGTCAGAATTGAAATTAGATGCAGTAACACACATTGTTGCGCTTGGGTTCTCACTGGTCACCGGGTATAATAGGTAATTAAAATGATTAGGACAACGTCGCGCAGCCGTCGCGCAGGGCAACTTGAAGCCCCGGGGTTAGGCCACGGCTTTTAGGTGCGAAGATTCATATAAGGGTGGGGCCCCGGTTTTCCACCCTCATTTTCTCCGATAAATTCCCGTTTGAAATTTCCCGCAGATAAATTCCCAACCATCATTTGCCTTCAGCTACACTTGGCGTATGTATGAAATGTAATCTATTCATGGTAGCTTAATAAGCTTTCCAAGTCCTATATTACCGTAACCAGTTGGTGGTGAGGTCCCTGAATCCACATACCATGAGACTAAACCCTATACCATGGCCGTTGAATGGCATGGTATTGACAGTGTGTAATTGACATGGTATGTAATATCCCATATGCCGTAGTCTGTAATTGACATGGTATGTAATATCCCATATGCCGTAGTCTGTAATTGACATGGTATGTAATATCCCATATGCCATAGTCTGTAATTGACATGGTATGTAATATCCCATATGCCGTAGTCTGTAATTGACATTGTATGTAATATCCCATATGTCGTAGTCTGTAATTGACATGGTATGTAATATCCCATATGCCATAGTCTGTAATTGACATGGTATGTAATATCCCATATGCCGTAGTCTGTAATTGACATGGTATCTAATTTCCGAAATGCCATGGTCTGTGATTGACATGGTATGTTAGAGTGCGTTTATAGTTTTCCCTGGACTTTCCCGGGAAACGTGATGTTTCACATTTTAACACGCTTTGCTATAGCAGCCACATTAGTCGCTGCTTATGACAACTGTTTCCTGAGAAAGTCCAGGGAAGACTATAAACGTACCCTAATATCCCATATGCCGTAGTCTGTAAGTGACATGGTATGTAATATCCCATATGCCGTAGTCTGTAATAGACATGTGCCGTAGTCTGTAATTGACATGGTATGTAATATCCCGTATGCCGTAGTCTGTAATTGACATGGTATCTATTTTCCGAAATGCCATGGTCTGTGATTGACATGGTATGTAATATCCCGTATGCCGTAGTCTGTAATTGACATGTGCCGTAGTCTGTAATTGACATGTGCCGTAGTCTGTAATTGACATGTGCCGTAGTCTGTAATTGACATGTGCCGTAGTCTGTAATTGACATGGTATGTAATATCCCATGTGCCATGGTCTGTGATTGACATGGTATGTAATATCCCATATGCCGTAGTCTAATTGACATGGTATGTAATGTCCCATATGCCGTAGTCTGTAATTGACATGTACCGTAGTCTGTAATTGACATGGTATGTAATATCCCATATGCCGTAGTCTGTAATTGACATGGTATGTAATATCCCATATGCCGTAGTCTGTAATTGACATGGTATGTAATATCCCATATGCCGTAGTCTGTAATTGACATGTGCCGTAGTCTGTAATTGACATGGTATGTAATATCCCATATGCCATGGTCTGTAATTGACATGGTATGTAATATCCCATATGCCGTAGTCTGTAATTGACATGGTATGTAATATCCCATATGCCGTAGTCTGTAATTGACATGGTATGTAATATCCCATATGCCGTAGTCTGTAATTGACATGGTATGAAATATCACATATGCCGTAGTCTGTAATTGACATGGTATCTATTTTCCGAAATGCCATGGTCTGCGATTGACATGGTATGTAATATCCCATATGCCGTAGTCTGTAATTGACATGTGCCGTAGTCTGTAATTGACATGGTATGTAATATCCCATATGCCGTAGTCTGTAATTAACATGGTATCTAATTTCCGAAATGCCATAGTCTGTGATTGACATGGTATGTAATATCCCATATGCCGTAGTCTGTAATTGACATGGTATGTAATATCCCACATGCCGTAGTCTGTAATTGACATGTGCCGTAGTCTGTAATTGACATGGTATGTAATATCCCATATGCCGTAGTCTGTAATTGACATGGTATGTAATATCCCACATGCCGTAGTCTGTAATTGACATGGTATGTAATATCCCATATGCCGTAGTCTGTAATTGACATGGTATGTAATATCCCATATGCCGTAGTCTGTAATTGACATGTACCGTAGTCTGTAATTGACATGGTATGTAATATCCCATATGCCGTAGTCTGTAATTGACATGGTATGTAATATCCCATATGCCGTAGTCTGTAATTGACATGTGCCGTAGTCTGTAATTGACATGTGCCGTAGTCTGTAATTGACATGGTATGTAATATCCCATATGCCGTAGTCTGTAATTGACATGTGCCGTAGTCTGTAAATGACATGGTATGTAATATCCCATATGCCGTAGTCTGTAATTGACATGTGCCGTAGTCTGTAATTGACATGTGCCGTAGTCTGTAATTGACATGGTATGTAATATCCCATATGCCGTAGTCTGTAATTGACATGGTATGTAATATCCCATATGCCGTAGTCTGTAATTGACATGGTATGTAATATCACATATGCCGTAGTCTGTAATTGACATGGTATCTATTTTCCGAAATGCCGTGGTCTGCGATTGACATGGTATGTAATATCCCATATGCCGTAGTCTGTAATTGACATGTGCCGTAGTCTGTAATTGACATGGTATGTAATATCCCATATGCCGTAGTCTGTAATTAACATGGTATCTAATTTCCGAAATGCCATAGTCTGTGATTGACATGGTATGTAATATCCCATATGCCGTAGTCTGTGATTGACATGGTATGTAATATCCCATATGCCGTAGTCTGTAATTGACATGGTATGTAATATCCCATATGCCGTAGTCTGTAATTGACATGGTATGTAATATCCCATATGCCGTAGTCTGTAATTGACATGGTATGTAATATCCCATATGCCGTAGTCTGTAATTGACATGGTATGTAATATCCCATATGCCATGGTCTGTAATTGACATGGTATGTAATATCCCATATGCCGTAGTCTGTAATTGACATGGTATGTAATATCCCATATGCCGTAGTCTGTAATTGACATGGTATGTAATATCCCATATGCCGTAGTCTGTAATTGACATGGTATGTAATATCCCATATGCCGTAGTCTGTAATTGACATGGTATGTAATATCCCATATGCCATGGTCTGTAATTGACATGGTATGTAATATCCCATATGCCGTAGTCTGTAATTGACATGGTATGTAATATCCCATATGCCGTAGTCTGTAATTGACATGGTATGTAATATCCCATATGCCGTAGTCTGTAATTGACATGTGCCGTAGTCTGTAATTGACATGTGCCGTAGTCTGTAATTGACATGGTATGTAATATCCCATATGCCATGGTCTGTAATTGACATGGTATGTAATATCCCATATGCCGTAGTCTGTAATTGACATGGTATGTAATATCCCATATGCCGTAGTCTGTAATTGACATGGTATGTAATATCCCATATGCCGTAGTCTGTAATTGACATGGTATGTAATATCACATATGCCGTAGTCTGTAATTGACATGGTATCTATTTTCCGAAATGCCGTGGTCTGCGATTGACATGGTATGTAATATCCCATATGCCGTAGTCTGTAATTGACATGTGCCGTAGTCTGTAATTGACATGGTATGTAATATCCCATATGCCGTAGTCTGTAATTAACATGGCATCTAATTTCCGAAATGCCATAGTCTGTGATTGACATGGTATGTAATATCCCATATGCCGTAGTCTGTGATTGACATGGTATGTAATATCCCATATGCCGTAGTCTGTAATTGACATGGTATGTAATATCCCATATGCCGTAGTCTGTAATTGACATGGTATGTAATATCCCATATGCCGTAGTCTGTAATTGACATGGTATGTAATATCCCATATGCCGTAGTCTGTAATTGACATGGTATGTAATATCACATATGCCGTAGTCTGTAATTGACATGGTATCTATTTTCCGAAATGCCGTGGTCTGCGATTGACATGGTATGTAATATCCCATATGCCGTAGTCTGTAATTGACATGTGCCGTAGTCTGTAATTGACATGGTATGTAATATCCCATATGCCGTAGTCTGTAATTAACATGGTATCTAATTTCCGAAATGCCATAGTCTGTGATTGACATGGTATGTAATATCCCATATGCCGTAGTCTGTGATTGACATGGTATGTAATATCCCATATGCCGTAGTCTGTAATTGACATGGTATGTAATATCCCATATGCCGTAGTCTGTAATTGACATGGTATGTAATATCCCATATGCCGTAGTCTGTAATTGACATGTACCGTAGTCTGTAATTGACATGGTATGTAATATCCCATATGCCGTAGTCTGTAATTGACATGGTATGTAATATCCCATATGCCGTAGTCTGTAATTGACATGTGCCGTAGTCTGTAATTGACATGGTATGTAATATCCCATATGCCGTAGTCTGTAATTGACATGTGCCGTAGTCTGTAATTGACATGGTATGTAATATCCCATATGCCGTAGTCTGTAATTGACATGTGCCGTAGTCTGTAATTGACATGGTATGTAATATCCCATATGCCATGGTCTGTAATTGACATGGTATGTAATATCCCATATGCCGTAGTCTGTAATTGACATGGTATGTAATATCCCATATGCCGTAGTCTGTAATTGACATGGTATGTAATATCCCATATGCCGTAGTCTGTAATTGACATGGTATGTAATATCACATATGCCGTAGTCTGTAATTGACATGGTATCTATTTTCCGAAATGCCGTGGTCTGCGATTGACATGGTATGTAATATCCCATATGCCGTAGTCTGTAATTGACATGGTATGTAATATCCCATATGCCGTAGTCTGTAATTAACATGGTATCTAATTTCCGAAATGCCATAGTCTGTGATTGACATGGTATGTAATATCCCATATGCCGTAGTCTGTGATTGACATGGTATGTAATATCCCATATGCCGTAGTGTGTAATTGACATGTGCCGTAGTCTGTAATTGACATGGTATGTAATATCCTATATGCCGTAGTCTGTAATTGACATGGTATGTAATATCCCACATGCCGTAGTCTGTAATTGACATGGTATGTAATATCCCACATGCCGTAGTCTGTAATTGACATGGTATGTAATATCCCACATGCCGTAGTCTGTAATTGACATGGTATGTAATATCCCACATGCCGTAGTCTGTAATTGACATGGTATGTAATATCCCACATGCCGTAGTCTGTAATTGACATGGTATGTAATATCCCATATGCCGTAGTGTGTAATTGACATGTGCCGTAGTCTGTAATTGACATGGTATGTAATATCCTATATGCCGTAGTCTGTAATTGACATGGTATGTAATATCCTATATGCCGTAGTCTGTAATTGACATGGTATGTAATATCCCACATGCCGTAGTCTGTAATTGACATGGTATGTAATATCCCACATGCCGTAGTCTGTAATTGACATGGTATGTAATATCCCATATGCCGTAGTCTGTAATTGACATGGTATCTATTTTCCGAAATGCCATGGTCTGTAATTGACATGGTATGTAATATCCCACATGCCGTAGTCTGTAATTGACATGGTATGTAATATCCCATATGCCGTAGTCTGTAATTGACATGGTATCTATTTTCCGAAATGCCATGGTCTGCGATTGACATGGTTTAACATGACATCAATATCCGATGTACCATATTTTGTAATACAAATGGTATCCGATTTGCGATATATCATTGCCTGTAATTGACGTGGTATCAAATATCTTGACATGGGATCCAATATACCAGTCTGAAATTGACATGTTATCTAATATCCAATATATCATGGTCTGTAATTGACATGGTACCTCCTGATATCCTCCTAATATACAGGTCAATTATCCAAAATACCAGTCTCTAATTGACATGATATCAATTATACCGTAGTCTGTAATTGACTTGGTATCTAATATCCAATTTACCAAAGCCTGTAATTGTCTAAGATCAATTGTCCAAAATACCATAGTCTGTAATTGACATGGTGTCAAATATACCGGAGTCTGTAATTGACATAGTTTCAGACCAACTGACATGGTATCTAATAACCGGAATTATCCAAAATACCATAGTCTGTAATTGACATGGTATCAAATATCCGATAAACCATGGTCTGTAACTGACATGGTATCTAACAACCGATAAAAAATGGTCTGTAATTGACAGAGTCCGATATGCCAAGATCTGCTACATGATATGAAAGTCTGTATTGGCATAGTATCTATTATCCGATATACCGTGTTAATATCTATTACACCGTGGTCTATGAATAACATGGTATATAAATCATGATAAAGCTTAATTAAATGACATGCATATTATTCTGGTATAACCATAGGTAACGGCGTAGGCTCGTAATAGCCATCCAAAGCCAGTTGGCTGCGTGATATTCAAGCATACCGTAACCTGGTATTCAAACATACCGTAACCTGATATACAAACATACCGTAACCTGGTATTCAAACATGCCGTAACCTGATATTCAAACATACCGTAACCTGGTATTCAAACATGCCGTAACCTGGTATTCAAACATACCGTAACCTGACCGTAACCTGGTATTCAAACATACCGTAACCTGGTATTCAAACATACCGTAACCTGGTATTCAAACGGTATAATAATGCTACCACTCGTTGAATCCTATTATAACCATTTATCACAGCCATTGAAATGCGTGCGGCCAATTTCATGACATTCAATCATACAAATTACCGTAGTCATTTCTAAAGTCGTGGTATTAGTATAATTTACACAGCACTTAAAAGGCGTGGTACTCAATTCTGATAGCATGATGTGCCATAATTCTAATAAATGGCATGGTATTCAATCATGGTATAACAGTTGACTGAATTAACCTAATTTACAGTAAATAAACCCAGTATATTTGATCCTGATATAAACATAGCCGATGGCATGGGATTCAATACTGATATAACCATAGCTGATGGCATAATAATCAATCTTGGTGTAACCATAGCCCAATACACCTCACCTGCATTACCACTTACCAGTTAATGGCATAGTATTCAATCTTGGTATAACCATAGCCTAATATACCATATGTAGCCAGTTGATGGCATAGTATTCAATACTGGTATAACCATAGCCTAATATACAATATATAGCCAGTTGATGGCGTGGTATTCAATGCTGGTGTAACCATAGCCCAATACATCATGCATTACCACTTACCAGTTAATGGCATAGTGTTCAATCCTGGTATAACCATAGCCTAATATACCAAATGTAGCCAGTTGATGGCATGGTAATCAATACTGGCATAACCATAGCCTAACATACCACATATAGCCAGTTAATGGCATGGTATTCAATACTGGTATAACCATAGCCTAATATACCATATGTAGCCAGTTGATGGCATAGTATTCAATACTGGTATAACCATAGCCTAATATACAATATATAGCCAGTTGATGGCGTGGTATTCAATGCTGGTGTAACCATAGCCCAATACATCATGCATTACCACTTACCAGTTAATGGCATAGTGTTCAATCCTGGTATAACCATAGCCTAATATACCAAATGTAGCCAGTTGATGGCATGGTAATCAATACTGGCATAACCATAGCCTAACATACCACATATAGCCAGTTAATGGCATGGTATTCAATACTGGTATAACCATAGCCTAATATACCATATGTAGCCAGTTGATGGCATAGTATTCAATACTGGTATAACCATAGCCTAATATACAATATATAGCCAGTTGATGGCGTGGTATTCAATGCTGGTGTAACCATAGCCCAATACATCATGCATTACCACTTACCAGTTAATGGCATAGTGTTCAATCCTGGTATAACCATAGCCTAATATACCAAATGTAGCCAGTTGATGGCATGGTAATCAATACTGGCATAACCATAGCCTAACATACCACATATAGCCAGTTAATGGCATGGTATTCAATACTGGTATAACCATGGCCCAATATAGCCAGTTGACGGCATAATATTAAATCCTGATATAAACCTAGCCCAATATACCATAAATTCCATACACAAACCCAGTCAATAAATCACTACATCAATCCCATACACAAAACCAGTCAATGAATCACTACATAACCAGTCAGTAAATCACTACATGAGTCCCATACACAAACCCAGTCAATGAGTCACTGCATTAATTCCATGCCCAAACCCAGTCAATGAGTCACTGCGTTAATTCCATGCCCAAACCCAGTCAATGATTCACTACATTAATCATATGAATCCCATACACAAACCCTGTCAATGAATCATAACATAAATCCCATACACGAAACCAGTCAATGACTGACTACCTAATTCCCATACACAAACTCAGTCAATGAGTCACTACATTAACCCTGTCAATGAATCATTACATATATCCCTTACGCAAGCCCAGTCAACGAGTAACTACATAAATCCCATACACAAACCCTGTCAATGAATCACAACATGAATCCTATACATAAACCATGTCAATTAATCACTACATTAATCCCATACACAACAACCATGTCAATGAATCATTACATAAATCCCATACACAAACCCTGTCAATGAATCACAACATGAATCCTATACATAAACCATGTCAATTAATCACTACATTAATCCCATACACAACAACCATGTCAATGAATCATCACATAAATCCCATACACAAACCCTGTCAATGAATCATTACATAAATCCCATACACGAAACCATTATACACTAAACCAGTCAATGAATAACTACCTAAGTTCCATACACAAACCTAGTCCCATGAACAAACCCTGTCAATAAATCACAACATAAATCCCATACACAAGCCCAGTCAACGAGTAACTATATACATTAATCCTATACACAAACCCTGTCAATGAATCACTACATTAATCCCATACACAAACCCTGTCAATGAATCACTACATTAATCCCAAACACAAACCCTGTCAATGAATCACTACATAAATCCCATGCACAAACCCTGTCAATGAATCACTACATAAATCCCATGCACAAACCCTGTCAATGATCACTACATTAATCCCATACACAACAACCATGTCAATGAATCATTACATAAATCCCATACACAAACCCTGTCAATGAATCACAACATGAATCCTATACATAAACCATGTCAATTAATCACTACATTAATCCCATACACAACAACCATGTCAATGAATCATCACATAAATCCCATACACAAACCCTGTCAATGAATCATTACATAAATCCCATACACGAAACCATTATACACTAAACCAGTCAATGAATAACTACCTAAGTTCCATACACAAACCTAGTCCCATGAACAAACCCTGTCAATAAATCACAACATAAATCCCATACACAAGCCCAGTCAACGAGTAACTATATACATTAATCCTATACACAAACCCTGTCAATGAATCACTACATTAATCCCATACACAAACCCTGTCAATGAATCACTACATTAATCCCAAACACAAACCCTGTCAATGAATCACTACATAAATCCCATGCACAAACCCTGTCAATGAATCACTACATAAATCCCATGCACAAACCCTGTCAATGATCACTACATAAATCCCATACACAAACCCTGTCAATGAATCACTACATGAATCCCGTACATAAACCCTGTCAATGAATCATTACATAAATCCCATACTTAAACCCTGTCAAAAAATCACTAATTAGATATCATAAACAAACCCTATCAATGAATCACTACATAAATCCCACTCCCAAACCCTGTCAACGAGTCACTACGTAAATTACATTTTCACGTCAATAAATCACTATCCCATATACAAATGCCCTGGCAAATAGTCATTGCTTATTTCTTGCGTGATTTGGCTCACAATGCCAATACTAAGAACTGTATAAGAGCAATCCCTGTATTATTGTGTGGAATACTGTAGTAACTAAGAAGCATTGCTCATACAAACTAGCCCTACCCCACAGGCTGACGAGCTAATCCTCCAAAGAGGGGGAATTAGAAATTTAGGCAACTTTACCTTCGCCCTGGGGAACAGATTCTACCTAAGGGGGGTGGGGGTCCACCTTTACCATCCCTTCTCGTCCGCTAGTGATGGACCCAGTTTTGATAAGCGCGCATTCA
>OZ038444.1:3733685-3741185 GCA_964036265.1 Daptonema setosum
TTTAAGGAGCAGGTAAAAATCCTTAATTTATGCAGATTCCCCCTTCTTTGGGAAAGTAATTGGGTAATTCCCCCTCTCCTTGGAGGTTTAGCTCGTCTGCCAGTGAGATTCTAGTAAAATAATCGGATGTTTTTTTAAACAGGTGCTAGTGCTAAACGGATTATTGAATTGAGCGGTCAGTCATTCATCATCTTCTTCGTTTGTTTCACTCGTTTATCTTTCACTTTAACCTCAGGAAAAATTCGATTTGGTCTCTTCTCACTTTTTTCTGAGTCTCGACTGACTTACGGACTGCTGACTTGACTAATGACCGACAGACTGACGGACTGACTGACTGACTGACTGACTGACTGACTGACTGACTGACTGACTGACTGACTGACTGACTGACTGACTGACCTACTGACTGACTGACTGACTGACTGACTGAATGACTGACTGACTGACTGACTGACTGACTGACTGACTGACTGACCGACCGACTAACTGACTGACTGACTGAGTTACATACTGACTGACTGACTGACTGACCGGCTGACTGACTGACTGACTGACTGACTGAGTTACACACTGACTGACTGACTGACTGACTGAATTACAGACTGAATGAGTGACTGGTTGAGTGACTGATGGAATCACCGAATGAGTGGGGCGATTACCTGCCGGAAATTTAGGTCTGTCGGATATTGGTAACTATTTTCCTAACTATGAATGGAGTGTCTTATAATAATACGCTTTCTTATTATTTCCGTAAGTCAGTAAACGATAGTAAGCGATAATAAATAATACGTGATCAAGTGACTATAGTTTGTGCAGAATATATCGCCTCTTCCTAAGCGATATTTTTCTGTGAAATTTTTCTTCGTAAAATTTTTGAAATACGTTTGGGCATTTTTTGGTAAACAAAATAATGAAAAAAGCCTTTCTACAGATCATAGTAGTAGCTGACATGGTTTCGCACCACACTATGTTTATAGGTTTCAAATTAAACATAGGCGGTGAAACAATATTCAAATGTAATGGCACGCAGAATTAGGTTACAAGTGCTGCTGCTTGGAGGCGATAAATGCTGCACAGACTATAGTCACTGAATCACGTAGTATTTATCATCTTTTACTATTGTTTACTGACCGACGGAAATAATAAGAAAGTTTGTTATGCTTATTATAAGATCCATTGATAGTTTGGAAAATAATTATAAATAACGGACTGCTGTTTCGTCAGCCAGTAAACAATAATATTAGCCAGTCTAACGTTATACAGTGACTGAATGAGTTAGTGAATGAGTGACTGAATGAGTGACTGAATGAGTGAAAAAAAATGAATTGCATGGTATAGAATATCAAAAGTGAAAAAGATTATCAAGAGTGAAAAAAATGACTTGCATGGTGACTGAATGAGTGACTTTTTCGGTAATGAATCTGTTATCCGTCGTACTGTATGTCCGTGTGTATTCTTACTATTTTGTGTAAAAACGCTTTCGATATTCTAGTTAAACATGAAGTACCATTTTTGCTCAGACCATGAAACATCAGGTTGATAATTTTGTTGGGTGAAATCAACGCCAAGTTTGTTTAAAATTAATGCAATCAAAAGCATACAGAGACAATAAACAAATTCTGATCAATAAAAAACATCATAGCCCGTCAAACACATCCTTTTACACCGAACTCAGCTACATGTTGGGCCACAAGCTAGTTCATTACTCTGCTGTTCTTCCATGTGATTGGCTAAGCTGGGGTGATGATGATTGGCCGGTTGAGGTGTGGCCCAATCACCGTCATGCACGTTAGACAAGTTTGTGGACCAAATTTGGATTTGTTGTTTCATAGTCTGAGCAAAAATGGTATTGCATTTTTCACTAGAATCTCGAAAGCGTCTTTATGTTAGTTAGTTTTCAACAGGCTTCTTGGGATTCCAGTAAACAGTTGTTAAAGGTGGTGCAAAGCAGCTATAAAAGTCCGTTAGGTTATATATGATTTATATACATTTTTTACAAAACTGACCGAAAATCCATGAAAAATGACCATAGTAATACGAATTTAGTATCAATTGGTTTCAAATAGGATTCATAATGATATAAACAAATGATAAGTTGAGTTTTGTGTTAAAGAATTTATGAAAGAATTATAATTGATAGTACTTCACTACCAAAATGTCTCAATAAATGCGAAAAAGAGCGAAATTATAAAAAAGGAAAAATGCGAATTTCGATAAAATTCCAAAATTTCGAAAATAAAAGATTTAGGTCCTAAGTAGGATTATCATACTTCCATAACTCCTGTAACACAAATCTGGTGTCATAAGACACCATTAAGGGCCATAAAATGAAGAAATTGAAGAAAAATCCAGAAATAAGATTCTGGAATAAAAAGTGACATGTGAAAGCTGGCTTAATTTTCACCATTAGATAATACCAATAGTGTTATTTGGCAATGAGATTTTTTTTAAATCATTATTAAAATAGTGTGTAAACTTTTAGAATCCTATAAGCTTTTATTTTGTAAAAAAATTCGTCTAGGACCCAATAAGTAAAAAAAACTTTGCTTTTTGACAGAAATTCCACAAAAGGCCTACAAATACATTTTAAAACGTCAAATCTGACCACATAATTCGATTTTTCAGGTGTTTTTACGCAAGTTTGACTATAAAGACACTGATCACACAATATAATTTTTTTGAGATATGGGCGGCCGGAAAACGCGTCGTTACTTTACAGCCACCCTGTATAACAACACGTCACATTTTTTTATAAAAATTTTATACGTGCGTAACCGACCCGCAAAAGAAACGCTTGATAACAGCCAAAGAAACCCCATGAGTAAGATTATTCCTCCACTGGCAGTTGCACTCTTAGGGTACGTTTATAGTCTTCCCTGGACTTTCCCAGGAAACATTTGTCATAAGCAGCGACCAATGTGGCTGCTATACCAAAGTGTGTTAAATTGTGAAACCTCACGTTTCTCGGGAAAGTTCAGGGAAAGTCCAGGGAAAACTATAAACGTACCCTAAAGTGTCACTCAAATAATGTGCACCGAGATGGCCGACCACAAAAACTTCCGAGAATTTCCGAAATATATTTAAACTCGCGCCAAAATAAAATCCGTACATGCGACCTTTTTACAAGAATAAAAAGTTCAAATGTTGTAAGAATAGTCGTCATCGCTTATAGGCGCAATATATTACTGACGCAGATCGAATTTGATTATTCTGCCTGATGTTTAGAATCTGAATAGGTTAACTCTTAATCAATTTCGCATATTCAATCAAGAGCCCTATATGTACGTGCTTTCTAATGTCATCGAGTGAGTGCGTGAGTGAGTGAGTGAGCGAGTGAGTGAGTGAGTGAGTGAGTGAGTGAGTGAGTGAGTGAGTGAGTGAGTGAGTGAGTGAGTGAGTGAGTGAGTGAGTGAGTGAGTGAGTGAGTGAGTGAGTGAGTGAGTGAGTGAGTGAGTGAGTGAGTGAGTGAGTGAGTGAGTGAGTGAGTGAGTGAGTGAGTGAGTGAGTGAGTGAGTGAGTGAGTGAGTGAGTGAGTGAGAGTGAGTGAGTGAGTGAGTGAGTGAGTGAGTGAGTGAGTGAGTGAGTGAGTGAATGAAATGAGTGAGTGAATGAGTGCTTGAGTGAGTGAGTGAGTGAGTGAGTGAATGAGTGAGTGAATGAGTGCTTGAGTGAGTGAGTGGGGTGAGCACATTTCAGCTTGACATCATCGATGATAATGATGTCAGTTATGCCGGTGTTGCTGAAGCTTCAATTGGTCAAGGGGACATGTTTATTGAGGTGAGTCAATTGAATGAGTTAATTTAGGTTCGACAATCAGTGAGTTTATTGAGAGTAAAAAAACCATTATAAGGTGAATTACAGACTCAAAACAATAAGGTTTTAAAAATCGACACACACAACATGATTTAACAGTGGGTAGAACACACTAGCGGACGAGAAGGGGAGGGAAAAGTGGAATTCCCCCCTCTTTGGCAGTTTCAAAAAGTTGAGTTTGTTCCCTAAGGTGTAGGTAAAATGACCTGAATTTTGCCAATTCCCCCCTCTTTGGAAAAATTCCCCTCCTCCTTTGGAGGATTAGCTCGTCCGCCAGTGGGAACACAACAACAGGGAGCTGTACCACTGAGTTGGAGCTGGTGTCAGCTAATTGGGCAAAGTTCATAGTTTAAAACGCGTTGCCCTGAGAAAAACCTACAGCTTGTATGGAAAGTGTGGCCCAAATAACAAAAATTGAGATTTATGGTGTTTTGGGACCTACTATGGGAGTGTATCAAAACACTATAGCCGTTTTTGTTCAAATTCGCTCTAAAACCGAAAAAATCCGGACTTTAAGATTTTTGCCAAAAATTTTATGTCAGCATGCGACGCACGCACTTCAAACGGCCGTTCTGAACGATAGCGTTGGCCTATACTAATGGGAGTATGATATTCTGAAACTACACTTAATTGCGCGCATTTTGAGCACTAGAAGTTGTGTTTTGAAGTATTTTTAAAATATGAACCAGTTTACCCTGAAAAAAATGAATGTTAAAGAAAAAAGTGAAAAATCGTCGAGTCGTCAACTTTGAGGGCCAAATTTTTTATTTGGCCTCAAAGTTGACGACTCGACGATTTTTCACTTTTTTTCATTAACATTCATTTTTTTTCAGGTAACTGGTTCATATTTGAAGAAAAAACTTCAAAACACAACTTCTAGGGGCTCAAAATGCGCGCAATTAAGTCTAGTTTCAGAATATCATACTCCCATTAGTATAGGCCAAACGCTATCGTTCAGAACGGCCGTTTGAAGTGCGTGCGACGCGTGTCCATTTTTGATTTTTCAGCAAAAACTCACCTAAATGGTTCGATCTTTCCATGTTTCATTGATGAAACACAGTTCTATTGTAGTCGCAGTACATAACTGCAGTCAGACAACTGCGTTGCATTCAAAAATCCAGTTTAAAAGAGCCCTATCACATGTTGGACAGGAAATTTTAAAAATTCGTTTAGGAAAAATCTCGAAAAAAGGGCAGTTTTTGGCACTTTTAGGTGGATTTTCTCTTTCATATGAGCTCGAATACGGTCGACATTTACACCATTCGGTAGATAGGAACCAGCAGAGTCAAAATATACGCCATAGGTGCTGTTGCCACATGTGCTGATATTATTTGGCAAGTGAAATTCGCCAATTTTTGCATTTTTTTTTCAAAAAAGCTCATGTATCTCGATTTTGAAGGGGGGTGTGGGGGGGGGGTAAACATCGATTTTTTCAAAGTTGACTATCTGGGGCATCACGCTACAGGCACGGTTTGAGCTCGCTTTGAGGGCCAAATTTTTTTATTTGGCCTCAAAGTTGACGACTCGACGATTTTTCACTTTTTCATTAACATTCATTTTTTTCAGGTAACTGGTTCATATTTGAAAAAAACTTCAAAACACAACTTCTAGGGCTCAAAATGCGCGCAATTAAGTCTAGTTTCAGAATATCATACTCCCATTAGTATAGGCCAACGCTATCGCTCAGAACGGCCGTTTGAAGTGCGTGCGACGCGTGTCCATTTTTGATTTTTCACAAAAACTCACCTAAATGGTTCGATCTTTCCATGTTTCATTGATGAAACACAGTTCTATTGTAGTCGCAGTACATAACTGCAGTCAGACAACTGCGTTGCATTCAAAAATCCAGTTTAAAAGAGCCCTATCACATGTTGGACAGGAAATTTTAAAAATTCGTTAGGAAAAATCTCGAAAAAGGGCAGTTTTTGGCACTTTTAGGTGGATTTTCTCTTTCATATGAGCTCGAATACGATCGACATGTACACCATTCGGTAGATAGGAACCAGCAGAGTCAAAATATACGCCATAGGTGCTGTTGCCACATGTGCTGATATTATTTGGCAAGTGAAATTCGCCAATTTTTGCACTTTTTTTCAAAAAAGCTCATGTATCTCGATTTTGAAGGGGGGTGTGGGGGGGGTAAACATCGATTTTTTCAAAGTTGACTATCTGGGGCATCACGCTACAGGCACGGTTTGAGCTCGCTTTGAGGGCCAAATTTTTTATTTGGCCTCAAAGTTGACGACTCGACGATTTTTCACTTTTTTCATTAACATTCATTTTTTTCAGGTAACTGGTTCATATTTGAAAAAAACTTCAAAACACAACTTCTAGGGCTCAAAATGCGCGCAATTAAGTCTAGTTTCAGAATATCATACTCCCATTAGTATAGGCCAACGCTATCGTTCAGAACGGCCGTTTGAAGTGCGTGCGACGCGTGTCCATTTTTGATTTTTCACAAAAACTCACCTAAATGGTTTGATCTTTCCATGTTTCATTGATGAAACACAGTTCTATTGTAGTCGCAGTACATAACTGCAGTCAGACAACTGCGTTGCATTCAAAAATCCAGTTTAAAAGAGCCCTATCACATGTTGGACAGGAAATTTTAAAAATTCGTTAGGAAAAATCTCGAAAAAGGGCAGTTTTTGGCACTTTTAGGTGGATTTTCTCTTTCATATGAGCTCGAATACGGTCGACATGTACACCATTCGGTAGATAGGAACCAGCAGAGTCAAAATATACGCCATAGGTGCTGTTGCCACATGTGCTGATATTATTTGGCAAGTGAAATTCGCCAATTTTTGCACTTTTTTTCAAAAAAGCTCATGTATCTCGATTTTGAAGGGGGGTGTGGGGGGGGTAAACATCGATTTTTTCAAAGTTGACTATCTGGGGCATCACGCTACAGGCACGGTTTGAGCTCGCTTTGAGGGCCAAATTTTTTATTTGGCCTCAAAGTTGACGACTCGACGATTTTTCACTTTTTTCATTAACATTCATTTTTTTCAGGTAACTGGTTCATATTTGAAAAAAACTTCAAAACACAACTTCTAGGGCTCAAAATGCGCGCAATTAAGTCTAGTTTCAGAATATCATACTCCCATTAGTATAGGTCAACGCTATCGTTCAGAACGGCCGTTTGAAGTGCGTGCGTCGCATGCTGACATAAAATTTTTGGCAAAAATCTTAAAATCCGGATTTTTCCGGTTTTAAGCGAATTTGAACAAAACGGCTATAGGGTTTTGATACACTCCCATAGTAGGTCCCAAAACACTATAAATCTCAATTTTTGTTATTTGGGCCACGACTTGTAGATTTTCTCAGGCAACGCGTTTTAAAAGTACATACAAGAGATACAAATGTAATATAAAAAACACAAAAAATTTAAATTGAAACAGTGACAAAATTTTTACGCGAATCATCACAGAATATATTAATAACATATACAGTAATGAAGTACATAATACGATGGTATAGTATTCAGTCAGTTCACATTGGCCTAAGTTATGTGAAACAGATGAAAATGCTTAGTTAGCTGGATTGAAACGTATTTAAGAAGTGGACAATTCAAAACAAACACGAAAAAATAATTTGGACCCGCCAACCAGTCTTGATTCATTGACAGCACAGATTATTATAACAGATTATATGATTATAACAAAACATGGTTCAATAATCAAGTAA
>OZ038444.1:3746185-3751000 GCA_964036265.1 Daptonema setosum
GAAACGCGCACGGTCTGAGTCCGGTTAGATAGGTAGGAGAGAATAGATTTAAGGAGATAACCGGGCAGATCGTATTCGTTTTGAAGACAAGAATGAGTGAGTTATGGGGAACTTGGTCGAACGCTTTGGAAACATCGAAGTACACGGCAATGACAGATGAACACTTATTCAGACCGGTGGATATAATAGTATCGAAATAAAAATTTGCATCAACAGTAGAACTCTTAGGACGGAAACCAAACTGTACATCAGATAATTTACGCAAAATAAATGGGTTGATTAAGTTAACGAGATGACGTTCAAATACTTTTGTACATGCAGGAAGTATAGAAATAGGTCGATATTGTGAGACTGAGATAGGACAAGGAATTTTTGGAATTGGAAGACAAATTGCAGATTTAAGGGCAGTAGGAAATGTGAATTCACGTAGACAACGATTAAAAAGTGATGTAAAAGCCGGTGCCAGCACCGGACTGCCAAAACAAAGAAAATGTGGTAAGATGTTATCAAAACCTGGTGTTTTATTAAGTGAAAGTTTGTACAGGTGTTCAGTAACAAAATTAACAGTAAAAAGGGAGTGGGATGGATATGGTGTATCGTCAGATAGAGAAGGGAAAGGAATGTCGTGAGAGTTGAACGAGTACTTGAAGAATGCATCCAACGATTCGGCTTTGGCCTTGTCGCTGTGTGCACATTCGCCATGCAAATCTTTCAACGTCTGCACATCACCTTTCCGTTTTCCAGTCATCCGATTGAATGCAGCCCAGAAAGATTTACCATCAGAGATATTAGATAAATGTTCAGCGAAATATGACTTTTTATCAACTTGAACCCTCTTTTTAACCAGTTTACGGAGATTACAATACGATTGATAAAATTTAACTTTGGACGACTTTTTCCTGCGTCTAAACAAGCGGTTTTTCTCCAAAATCAATGCTTAAAGTTCAGATGAGATCCATGGATGAAATGTCCGTTTACCCTTACTCGTTTTCTTCGGAACAGACATGGTCACGCACGTGATGATGGCTGTAGACAGATAGGTCCAGGCGGCATCCACAGAGTCAGCCGAAGTAACTCCCAACACCAGATTGAGGGACGAAAGCAGCATGTCAGTCAGTCAGTCAGTCAGTCAGTCAGTCAGTCAGTCAGGCAATCAGTCTGTCAGTCAGTCAGTCAGTCAGTCAGTCAGTCAGTCAGTCAGTCAGTCAGTCAGTCAGTCAGTCAGTCAGTCAGTCAGTCAGTCAGTCAGTCAGTCAGTCAGTCAGTCAGTCAGTTAGTCAGTCAGTCATTCAGTCAGTCAGTCAGTTAGTCAACCAGTAATTTGTTCAGTCAGTCGGATAACCGTTAGCATGGCAGCTACAGCCATCGCATAGATAATTAAACCTGGCAAACACACAACCACATAAATTGCCACCCCAACGTAAGACATTGTCGAACTTCAATTTCAATCTCGTTCTCAATTGCAATTACTGTAACATAAACGAACACTAGCGAACAAGAAGGGGAGGGAAAAGTGGAATTCCCCCCTCTTTGGCAATTTTTTAGCAGGCCGTGAAGGAAGTTGAAGCTCTTTGGAGTTGCAAGGCTGACCACCGTACATGGTCCAATGACCTGAGGAAAATCGGTTGACACCATAGTTTTAACACTAATTCAACCGTAAATGACCAAATGACCGAAGAGCATTAAGCTTCTTTCCAAACGAAGGAATAGGAAATTTTATGATCATGCTCGACGAAGAATTACTCCACGGCGATAATGATGTACCGTTTTTCATGTGACGTAACTCGTGTCCCTGACAGCCCTAACAAATGACGCCCACTAGCTGACGAGAAGAAGTGGGAAACGTGAAATTTACCCCTCTTTGGCGTTTTCAAAAAGGAGAATTCGTTTCCAAAGGTAAAGGTAAAATTACCACAAAACTGCCAATTCCCCCTCTTTGACTCAATTACCCTCCCTTTGGAGGTTTAGCTCCTCACCAATGAATGACAGCCTTATGTAAATAATGATCTTTAATGGCAGGCACCATCAGCACTTGAGTCATGAAGCAATCAAGATCAAAGGAGCTAAAGCACTAATCGTCCAATGTTGTATGGTCTATTGTTAACCGTTGCATCTAAAAATTGATTCTTACAGCGGTGAATTTGTACACTTTAATTGCGGGCAGTGCCAACCAGGGTAAGTTCACTTAATACCGTAATCTCGTGGTTACGCAGTTATCTGCCATGATTACCACCGCAGTTTGTTCATAAACAATTTTGTAATCTGTAATTGCAGGCACCATCAGCGCTTGAGTCATGAGGCAATCAAGACGAGTTAAAATTGCGAAAAAGACCACAGTCATAGGAGCTAAAGCACCGATTGTTCAATGTAAATACCATAATCTCATTGTTACGGTCAGTCCCAAAAATACTGTATCTGACTCGGCCTATAATGCTGTATTGCCTATTGTATACCGTTGCACTTTTTAACTATTGATTTTCATTGCCGAATTTTTCTTATGCCGACTATTTCTTTTCACGAAAATTTCAAAGCGCGCCAAAAGCAGATTTGAAGGGATAATCAACTTCTCTTCTACTTTCTCATTCGCTAATGGTGTCTAATAATGTTTCAGGAGCGACAAATTCATTGCTTCACGTGCTTCAGAAGACGAAACGGATAAGCACTAGGGTGTAAGCACCACACAAAAGTGTAATTCCCGCATCTTTGGCAATGTCAAAAAGTATAGGTTGTTCCCCTTTGGCAATGTCAAAAAGTATAGGTTGTTCCCCTTTGGCAATGTCAAAAAGTATAGGTTGTTCCCCTTTGGCAATGTCAAAAAGTATAGGTTGTTCCCCTTTGGCAATGTCAAAAAGTATAGGTTGTTCCCCTTTGGCAATGTCAAAAAGTATAGGTTGTTCCCCTTTGGCAATGTCAAAAAGTATAGGTTGTTGTAAAGTGGCCTGAAAACTGCTGATTCCCCCCTCTTTGACGAAATTCCCCACTCTTTGGAGGATTGGCTCGTCCGCCAGTGCTGCGGATATGCTACAGTTAATTACGGTAGTCCCAAAAGTAAACCAACTTGGCCTAGAGAGCGCCTGCAGCAATCTTCGAAATACGGTAGTGTAGACGGTAAAGGAACATATTATCCCCTTTTATCATCAGCTACCAAATTTATTGCAAAAATAGTTTATAATTATCATCAGCTACCAAATTCACTGCAAAAATAGTTTATAGAGTTGCCGGAGCAACGGCTAATTAAACCTTGTAAAATGTATCAGGCCCAGAATAGCGGACGGGAAGAGGAGGGAAACGTGGAATTCCCCTTCTTTGGACTTTTCTAAAAGTATAGTTTGTTCCCTAAGCACAGCTGTCCCAGGTGTGGCAATTTAGCCACAGTCTGGGGGGGAGATTGTGGCTAAACGCGACTGTGCTTAAAAGGTACTGTGGCTAAACGGACTGTGGCTAAACTGAGTCAGACTGTGCGTAAAAGGTACTGTGGCTAAACGGACTGTGGCTAAACTGGATCAGACTGTGCGTAAAAGGTACTGTGGCTAAATGGACTGTGCCAGGACCGGACTGTATGTGGACGGGAAGCATTAGCAAATGTTTGTAGGTCTTATGACTGTGGCCGGGAAGCCTTAGCAAGTGTTTGTACGTCTTATGACTGTGGCCGGGAAGCATTAGCAAGTGTTTGTATGTCTTATGACTGTGACCGGGAAGCAATAGCAAGTGTTTGTACGTCATGTGACTGTGGCCGGGAAGCATTAGCAAGTGTTTGTACGTCATGTGACTGTGGCTAAACGGACTGTGGCTAAACGGACTGTGGCCGGGATGAGGGATGACTGTGCCAGGACGCGACTGTGGCTAAACGTACATTGCCAGGACTGGACTACATGTGGACGGGTAGCATTAGCAAGTGTTTGTACGTCATGTGACTGTGGCTAAACGGACTGTGGCTAAACGGACTGTAGCCGAGATGAGGGATGACTGTGCCAGGACGCGACTGTGGCTAAACGTACATTGCCAGGACTGGACTACATGTGGACGGGTAGCATTAGCAAGTGTTCGTACGTCATGTGACTGTGGCTAAACGGACTGTGGCCGGGATGAGGGATGACTGTGCCAGGACGCGACTGTGGCTAAACGTACATTGCCAGGACTGGACTACATGTGGACGGGTAGCATTAGCAAGTGTTTGTACGTGATGTGACTGTGGCTAAACGGACTGTGGCTAAACGGACTGTGGCCGGGATGAGGGATGACTGTGTCAGGACGCCACTGTGGCTAAACGGACATTGCCAGGACTGGACTACATGTGGACGGTTGGCATTAGCAAGTGTTTGTACGTCATCTGACTGTGGCTAAACGGACTGTGGCCGGGATGTAGGATGACTGTGCCAGGACGCGACTGTGGCTAAACGGACATTACCAGGACTGGACTACATGTGGACGGGTAGCATTAGCAAGTGTTTGTATGTCATGTGACTGTGGCTAAACGGACTGTGGCCGGGATGAGGATTGATTGTGTCAGGACGCGACTGTGGCTAAGCGTACATTGCCAGGACTGGCTTATATGTGGACGGGTAGCATTACCAAGTGTTTGTACGTCATCTGACTGTGGCTAAACGGACTGTGGCTAAACGGACTGTAGCCGAGATGAGGGATGATTGTGCCAGGACGCGACTGTTGCTAAACGTACATTGCCAGGACTGGACTACATGTGGACGGGTAGCATTAGCAAGTGTTTGTACGTCATGTGACTGTGGCTAAACGGACTGTGGCCGGGATGAGGGTTGACTGTGTCAGGACGCGACTGTGGCTAAACGGGCATGGCCT
>OZ038444.1:3753700-3820306 GCA_964036265.1 Daptonema setosum
GTTGTGCGTGCTGAGACTGATTTAACCGTACAAGGTGAAAGGATTCGAGGGAAAATGAGCTTCTTTCCAAACGATGGAATAGAACATTTTATTATCATGCTCGACGAAGAATTACTCCGCGGCGAAAACGATGTACAGTTTTTCATGTGACGTAACTCGTGACACGGACGGCCCTAACAAATGACGCCCACTAGCGGACGAGAAAGGGTGGGAAAAGTGGAATTCCCCCTCCTGGTATTTTCAAAAAGTGAAATTTGTTCCCAAAGGTGTAGTTAAAAGGTCCCGAAAACTGCCAATTCCCCCTCTTTGACGCATTTACCCTCTCTTTGGAGGTTTAGCTCCTCGCCAATGAATGACAGCCCACTACCTTATGTAAACAATGATCTTTTATGGCAGGCACCCTCAGCGCTTGAGTCATGAAGCAATCAAGACCAGTTCAAGCTAACAGAAAGACCACAGTCAGAGGAGCTAAAGCACTAATCGTTCAATGTTGTATTGTCAATTGTTAACCGTTAACAATTGATTCTTACTGCAGTGAATTTGTAACCTTTAATTGCGGGCAGTGCCCACCAGGATAAGTTAAATTGATACCGTAATCTCGTGGTTACGGTCAGTGCCTAGAATACTGTATCTGGCTTATCAGCAGCAATCGTATCAGAGCAAATACCGTAGAAGTAATCTCAGGAGATCGTAGCGGTTGAAGGTTCCAAGGGAGGGGGGTTGTTGATTAAGTGAAAATAGTGGTATGGTATAATTCGATGGGTGAAACAGTTGCATAGTAAAATTCGATGTGGTAAAATAGCGGTATGGTAAAATAGTGGTAGGGTAAAATAGTGGTATGGTAAAATTTGGGTAAAATAGTGGTAGGGTAAAATAGTGGTAAGGTATGTAAAATAGTGGTATGGTAAAATAGTGGTGTGCTAAAATAGTGGTAATATAAAATTCGGGGAAAAGAGTGGTAGGGTAAAATAGTGGTAGGGTAAAATAGTGGTAGGCTAAAATAGTGGTATGGTAAAATAGTGGTTGGGTAAAATAGTGGTAGTGTAAAATAGTGGTAGGTTAAATAGTGGTCCACGCCATCTACAAAGCTGTAAAAGGTAAATTTCGTTCAAATTTGTGCGGCACAAAAAACTTCACCTTAATCTGTAGGAGGGTAAATTGACAGAAAATTTGATGAACTATTTGCGCCGTTTGGCTCGTTAAGTTTACCGAGAAAAATACCGCGCAATTCACCACATTATTTTTGTGGAATTTTATATTACTAAATTTATCAATGAGATACCATTAAAATTACCGCGGTAAGTATAACTTACTTGTTTCAATGTGTCAAATTTACCTTTACCACTCGGTAATTCTGAAGAACTGACCCACAGATGCCGATTCTTAAGAATTATCGAGCGGTAAAGGTAAAGGTGAAATTTACCCATCGAAAAAACAAGTAAAATTTACCGCGGTAATCTTTTGAGGTAAATTGTTTAAAAAGTTGGGAACAAAATTAACCATCAAATTACCAACAATTTACCGTGGTAAAAAAAGTTTGCATCACAAAAACTTAACCCTACTCTGTAGGGAGGTAAATTGGCGGTAAAATTTAAGTATTTAACCTCGGTAAAGGTGGTACCTTGTGGTACCATCAGCGCTTGAGTCATGAAGCAATCAAGACCAGTTAAAATGGCGAAGTCAAAAGAGCTAAACCACTAATTGTCCAATATTGTACGGTCTAATGTAAACCGTTGCATCTAACAATTGATTTTCACTGCAGTGAATTTGTAACCTTTAATTGCGGGCAGTGCCAACAGTGATGATTCCCTTCGTACCGTAATTTCGTGGTTACCCAGTCATCTGCCATGATTACCACTGCAGTTTGTTCATAAACAATTTTGTAATCTGTAATTGCAGGCACCATCAGCGCATGAGTCATGAAGCAATAAAGATGAATTCAAATTGCAAAAAAGACCACAGTCAAAGGAGCTGAAGCACTAATTGTCCAATTGTGTATGGTCTAATGTAAACCGTTGCATCTAACAATTGATTCTCACTGCAGTGATTTTGTAACCATTAATGTCGGTCAGTGCCAACCATGGTGATTCCCTTCGTACCGTAATCTCGTGGTTACGCCGTCATTTGCCATGATTACCACTGCAGTTTGTTCATAAACAATTTTGTTATCTTTAATTGCAGGCACCATCAGCGCTTCAATGAAGAAGCAATCAAGACGAGTTAAAATTGCGAAAAAGACCACAGGTAAAGGAGCTAAAGCACTAATCGTTCAACGTTGTATGGTCTTTTCTAAACCGTGGCATCTAACAATTGATTCTCATCTTGTAGTTATTCCGTTATTTGCCACTGCAGTTTGTTCATAAACAATTTTGAATCTTTAACTGCAGGCACCATCAGCGTTTGAGTCATGAGGCAATCAAGACGAATTAAAATTGCGAAAAAGACCACAGTCAGAGGAGCTAAAGCACTAATTGTCCAATTGTATGGTCTAATTAAACCGTTGCATCTAACAATTGATTCTCACTGCAGTGAATTTGTAACCATTAATGGCGGTCAGTGCCAACCATGGTGATTCCCTTCGTACCGTAATCTCGTGGTTACGCGGTTGTTTGCCATGATTACCGCTGCAGTTTGTTCATAATCAATTTTGTAATCTTTAACTGCAGGCACCATCAGCGCTTGAGTCATGAAGCGATCAAGACGCGGTAAAATTGCGGAAAAGATCATCGTTAAAGGAGCTAAATCACTAGTTGTCCTATTGTGTATGGTCTAATGTAAACCGTTGCATCTAACAATTGATTCTTCTTGCAGTGAATTTGTACACTTTAATTGCGGGCGGTGCCGTGCCGTGATGAGTCCCTTCGTACAGTAATCTAACGGTTACGGTAAGTGCCTAAAAAGCTGTATTTTTGACTTGTCAACGGCAATTGTGTCAGAGCAAATTCCTCGGGATAACGGTCAGTCCCTGAAATACTGTATCTGACTTGGCCTATAATGCTGTATTGCCTATTGTATACCGTTGCACTTTTACAATTAATTGGCATTGCCGTGTTCAAACAATCATCAATTGTGCAACTACAGTCAGCGGCAACCATGTCAGGGCAAAAAAGAAAGAAAAAAACAATTACCGTAATCTCGGGGCTACGGTCAGTCCTAGAGTATCTGACTGGGCCTATACAGTCGGTACAGCAAGTTATGTCTTGTAAAACTGTTGCCATACACATCCTAGATTTCAAAAGTCGTAACCAAAAAATTCGACTATAGTCCCAAAAGTAAACAACTTGGCCTTGAGAGCGCCGATCTCCTGAGCAATTTTTTTGCAGTACGGTAGTGTAGACGGTAAAGGAACAGATTATCCCCTTTTATCATCAGCTACCAAATTTATTGCAAAAATAGTTTATAATTATCATCAGCTACCAAAATTATTGCAAAAATAGTTTATAGAGTTGCCGGAGCAACGGCTAATTAAACCTTGTAGAATGAATCAGGCCCACAAGCGGATGAGAAGGGGAGGAAAAAGTGGAATTTCCCCCTTCTTGGACTTTTCAAAAAGTATAGTTTGTTCCCTAAGGTGTAGATAAAATGGCCTGAAAACTGCCACTTCCCCCCTTTTTTGGAAAATTGCCCTCCATTCAGAGGTTTAGCTCGTCAGCCAGTGATCAGGCCCAACATTCGTTAAAAAGCCGCATGATGTACAGGATTACCAATTGTATGATGTATGTAACATAACAATATTACATCGTAACATACTTCATGGCATAACTACCAATATTTATTGATAACAACCTAATAAAAAATTATATATAATAATTAATCATAATTAATAAATATCCGTTTTCATAATGTCACTCAGTCTTCAATCGTTTTTGTTGCGTTGCATAACACTTTTCTCTACCACCAACGATGTAGCTTTCAATGAAGAACTTCAGGAATAAAAGAAAGTACGTGCCGTAGATGAACCAGCAGAAGTACAGATTGAACCAACTGCATTGACAGGCCTTGCCCGACGTTTTTAGGGTGTACACCTGGATGGAGTGAGGAGTGAGTGAGTGAGTGAGTGAGTGAGTGAGTGAGTGAGTGAGTGAGTGAGTGAGTGAGTGAGTGAGTGAGTGAGTGAGTGAGTGAGTGAGTGAGTGAGTGAGTGAGTGAGTGAGTGAGTGAGTGAGTGAGTGAGTGAGTGAGTGAGTGAGTGAGTGACAAACCTTCGGTTTCATCAACGTTAAGCAGTGCCAAAATCCCCATTCGAACAAATATCTAAATAAATCACATTTACTCACTCACAGTCTCACTCACTCACTCACTCACTCACTCACTCACTCACTCACTCACTCACTCACTCACTCACTCACTCACTCACTCACTCACTCACTCACTCACTCACTCACTCACTCACTCACTCACTCACTCACTCACTCACTCACTCACTTCACTCACTCACT
Organism: Daptonema setosum; assembly: GCA_964036265.1. Lineage (NCBI taxonomy): Eukaryota > Metazoa > Nematoda > Chromadorea > Monhysterida > Xyalidae > Daptonema > Daptonema setosum. The sequence continues at coordinate 3,758,140 of OZ038444.1, forward strand.
CACTCACTCACTCACTCACTCACTCATCACTCACTCACTCACTCACTCGCTCACTCACTCACTCACTCACTCACTCACTCACTCACTAACTCACTCACTCACTCACTCACTCACTCACGCACTCACTCACTCACTCACTCACTCACCTCCGACACCCGGCTCACGTTGCGCACGGGTCGCACTGTTTTATCATACTTCATGAATAACTCCGCCTTTAATCGATGAACTACTGATTTCTGACTATTGTGAGATAATCCCGAATCTGGTAATTGAGTATAATCCCTCGATGAAATCTCATCGGTTCGATTATAGAAAGAGAAGTTTGAATAATCGACGAACGTATCGACCAGTTCTTCTAAGGAGGAATCTGTTTTCGGTGTTTCGTTGGTTGTCGTTGGACAGAAGTGGGTTAGGATTACCATTATGATGATTAAGGAAGCACGTTGTTGCATGATGAGTTAATGCGGGTACTGAAATTTATAGACATATATTTTACAGGGTTGAACAAAAGTAATCAACTGAAAAGCGTGTTTCGTATGTATGTAACCACGGGAACTTAACGGCCAGGGCTCGTATCCCGCAAAAAGGAAGTCGAAAAAAAACATCCGATAAAAAACATTTCAAATATTTTTCATATACGAATTATTTTACTTGTTTATATACATTTTTTGATCACTAAAATCTAAAAGACTATATGTAGTGTATTAAACTGTTTTTCTTCCATATACCTAAATATCCGATTCCGTGCTGTTTTATGGAAATATCTATAATGATTTTTTAAATCTAAAACGTGATTTCCTTTTGTTTTCTTTGAATAAAATTTAGGTGACGATAGGTGAAATTGCAAAATTTCAACTCCAAAAGTTTTCCTAGAATTTTTCCTAGAAGTTTACTGTCCGTTGTAACCCCCCGATTATCTACCGTGAGGCTGGCGTTAGGCCCGCGCAGCGGTGGTATTTCAGTGGTTAACCCACCTTAGTATGCACGCAGAAATTTCATGTTTGGTAAATATCGAGAAATTTTGGGTTTGGAAATTTCCGGGAAGATCGCGTACACAGATTTCGTCGTCTAGAAAGTCGAAAATATGACCTACAGTTCTTTAAGCACTAATAAAAACGACTTTAATCGTTTTGCGCAACTAATAAAAATTTAGTACAGCAATAAGACGACATTGGGTGATGAAGTTAAAGTTCAGGAACACATTAAGACTTTCGAAAGGCTATACTTTGTTTAGAAAACTTTTCCCGAGACCAGAGGCACAGTGGGCCAAGGCACACGGGCTTAGGGCCAAGGCGCACGGGGTTAGGGCCAATGCGCACGGGGTTAGGGCCAAGGCGCACGGGGTTAGGGCGAAGGCGCACGGGGTTAGGGCCAAGGCGCACGGGGTCTAGGGGCCAAGGCGCACGGGGTCAGGGCCAAGGTGAAAGGAATTAGGGTAAATTATCTGTTACCCCCAGCTCTTTATTAGTGGAAAATTGGTTAATGACAGCTTTCTTAAAATCACATAACCGAAAATTTACAGGGTTTAAAAAATGTACCGGGTTTAGAAAATGTTTAGAATTTAGAAAATGTACTGCGTTTAGAAAATGAAATCCAGAGAATTCTGTGAGTACCAGCCTAGTTGAACTGAGTTTATTATGAGATTCTGGGACGGGGCAATTAAATTTTATGCCTCCCGTCGCCGGTAGCCACACCCTCAGCCCACGACAGTAAACCTGCAACCACTGGCGGACGAGCTAAATTCCCAAAGGGAGGGAATTTCCGTCAAAGAGGGGGAATCAGCAGTTTTTGGGCCATTTTACCTACACCTTAGGGAACAAAGTCGATTTTTTGGAACCTCCAAAGAGGGGGAAATTCCACTTTTCCACCCCTTCTCGTTGGCTAGTGGCACACCCTCCCTCACCAGACAAGCTAATCCTTCGAAGTGAGAGGAACTTCCCCAAAGAGGGAGGAATTGGCAGTTTTCAGGTAATTTTCCCTACACCTTAGGGAACAAATTCCACTTTTTGAAACCGCCAAAGAGGGGGAATTCCAGTTTTTCGTACTTCCCTCGTCTGCTAGTGCCACACCCTCCCCCACTGGCTAAATTCCCAAAGGGAGGGGAATTTCGTCAAAGAGGGGGGAATCGACAGTTTTCAGGTCATTTCCCCTACATATTGGGGAACAAATTCCACTTTCTGAAACCGCCAAAGAGGGGGGGGGATTCCACTTTTTCGTTTTTCCCTCGTCCGCTAGTGCCTCACCCACAACAGTAAACCTTTAATATTATAGCTGTGTACTTCAACTACTGACGGACGAGTAAAACCTCCAAAGGGAGGGGAATTTTTTCAAAGAGGGGGGAATTGGCAAAAATTGAGTCATTTTACATACACCTTAGGGAACAAACTATACTTTTTGAAAACACCAAAGAGGGGGGAATTCCACTTTTCCTCCCCTTCTCGTCCGCTAGTGCCTCACCCACAACAGTAAACCTTCTATATTATAGCTGTGTACTTTTAAACTACTGTAAGTATACATTGTTGTTGTTGTTGTTGTTGTTGTTGTTGTTGTTGTTGTTGTTGTTGTTGTTGTTGTTGTTGTTGTTGTTGTTGTTGTTGTTGTTGTTGTTGTTGTTGTTGTTGTTGTTGTTGTTGTTGTTGTTGTTGTTGTTGTTGTTGTTGTTGTTGTTGTTGTTGTTGTTGTTGTGTAGCTCGGTCAGGGTTTCTTGTTTTCAAAAACTAATTTTGTGGGTCGGTTACGCACGTGTGCGAAGAATTCAGCGCAACTTTCGTATGTTGTCCAAAAAATATGTGAAAAAGTAATAATTACTCAGAAATTTGAAGCACGCCAAAAGCATATTTGAATTTAAACTGCGCGCCATTTTTTTGATTATCAAGAAACCCTGGATCGGCTATAAGTAAAACAAGTGATGTTGTGAATAGAAGCTTGCCCCTTCATTCATGAGTTTTTGAAATGTGGAATTCCGAAGCATTTAAACTTGTGATCAAAACTATATATTTTTTCGTGATGGCAACTTTCCCCTAGACGATAGACGGTGTGCACGCCTCAGATCTTCGCGAGATTAATAGAGTTTGCCGAACTGTAGGTTTCTGAACATCCATCAAGTTCACGGCTACTGGCGGACGAATCAAACTTCTGAATGGAGGGGAATCTTTCCAAAGAGCGGGGAATTAGCAGTTTTCAGGTCATTTTACCTACACCATAGGAAAAAATTTTTGCTTTTTGAAAATGCCAAAGAGGGGCAATTCCACTTTTCCCACCCCTTCTCGTCGGCTAGTGAGTTTGCACAACTGTAGGTTTCTGAACATTCATCAAGTTCGCGGCTATTGGCGGTTGAGTCAAACCTCCAAAGGCAGTGGAATCTTCCCAAAGATGGGGGGGTGAATTGGCGGAAATTTTACCATTTTAATTACACCTTAATGAACAAGCTCCAATTTTTGAAACCACCAAAGAGGGGGGGAATTCCACTTTCCCCTTTCTTGTCCGCTCCTGTTTGCGGCAGATGATCGTATATGTTACAGTAACCCATATTCATGTGTCAGCAGAGTTCTCAATAAGACGGATATTGTTTTGATGACTGTTTGGTATGGAACATCGATCAACTTCAAAGGAGGCCATTTTATATTTTTACCGGGATTTAAATCGCGTTGCCTGAGAGATTCTACGGCTTGTATGGGGTTAGCGGTCCAAATAACAACTTCCGAGTTTATTGCATTTTTTGATACATCTATGGGTGGTTATTCACCATATAGAACGATTTTTTGATTAAAGCATTATTTTAGCAAAAAACGAGGCTCTGAAAGTCAAAAAAATCAAAATTTCAGAAATTTTCGTTTTTTAGCATTTTTTGTAGAAAATTATAAATAACTTTTGTTTGGCTAAAGGAAGCAAGCTGAAAATTTATATGGTGAATCTTGAGGTCATTGCGGTCATTTTGAGCCATATTCGAACGCATTAGCTCGAAGTTTTATTTTTCAAAAGTTTACGTCAACATACCTACTCAGTTGCTCAAGGTGTCAACTTTGACCAAAAATTCTCGAATTTCACGCGCGATTCAGCACTAGCGGTTTGCGGCGTTGAATACTCCATATCCTAGTTATCAACACCTGATGAACCCACCCCCCCGCATCGCCTTAGTTTTCAGTGAAAAATTCACTTTTCTGAAAAAATGATCGAAAATGGTGAAATTTTCAATTTTTCCGCCTTTTGTCGGGCTGCTGTGATCGCACCGCTTGCGTATCCTTTTCGAGACTTGGGATGATTATTTTCCTATTAATTGGCTTCATTTTAAGCCCTATTAAAAGGGTTTTCAGAGAATTTTGACTTTTGAAATACGTTAAAGAAATTTTTCATTTTGAGGATTTTCTGTATTTTCCTGGTTGAATGATGTGTGCCATGAGCCGTCATGGTCACGAAGCTTCGTAGGCGTACCTGGAGTTTGGGAAAAGCGTGATTTACATTTCAGAGTTGTCTTTTTCTCTAATTAACCAAAAAAAGTTAACAAACCTTCATAAATAACCATGTTGATTCAGAAAAAAAAGATTTTTTTGTATCATGGATTGCCGTACTCAACAAACCAGGACATTCCTTCTTTAACCTTGATTTTATGTGCGCCTGAAACGTTTTGTATCTTATAAATAAACTTATTTTAACATAAGTATTCATTATCGTGCAGAATATATGTCTCAGTGGCGGCGATGCAGAGGTTTCGGCTGCAAGCAATCCTGTAGTGATGTGGTCAAAATAAGTTGCTTAGACTTCTTGACAAAAAATTATACCGTTAAAATATTTCAAAGGTCAAGTTTGGGTCACTGCGGTTCTCGTTCAACTTTAACGATATAATCAATGTTACAACTGCATTCGCTTGAGCCTGCGCATCACGGCACTTGAATGTCTCTTGTGTAACAAGACGCGTCAGTGCGACGACGCTTTTAACACGTATCTGTAGGTAACCTTTTGGACTCATTCAGTTTTTATTAATTTTATGAATAGAATAAGCATATTATGCTCATATTTAACCATGTTGTCTGCTGCCCTACAAAAACGGTTTGACGGTGTGAGTTTGACGGAGCATCTAACATATATACATACATACATTTATCAGAGCAGAGCATTAAAGACGCTTTCGAGATTCTAGTGAAAAACACACACACTATCTTTCTCAGACCGTGAAACATCAACTTCACTTTTGTTCCACACGTGCATGATGCACGTACTGAACTAGCTTGTGGCCCAAGATCTGAGTTGAGCGTAAAAGGTGTATTTTTACGGGCTATGATGTTTTTTTATTAATTGGAATTGTTATATTATCTTTGTATGCTCATGTTTACATAATTTTTTTACAAAATTAGCGTTTATTTCACCCAACAAGTTTTCAACCTAATGGTTCATGGTCTGACTCTTTTTGTCTGTCAAAGTTCACTAGGTTCCCGAAAGGGTCTTTAACTAGTCTGAATGATTCGTCATGTGTCCCATCTCGGTTGTTAATCACACCCGTACAGGGTGTGTTTTAATGGATAAACGGTTAGTTTTCTTGCCTATCGTGAAAATCTCTAATTAGCCTAAACTAACCCTTATAAATGGACTACGGGATATGATGAGTTGTTTCAGTCCACGAGGTCGCAAGACTGATGAGTCCGCGATAAAAACACAAAAAGCGCATGAATTTACGATTACGCAAAAACAAAATCATTTGCAATCGGAATCAAAGTCAAGACTGAGCAACCAGCACACAGCGAGCTCTGCAAAGATTGGCCAGCTTGAATTCAATTTCTGGCATCCTATCATCAAACATGTGTGCATACGAATGTTTAGCAGCGAAACATATGTAGGTAACGTTTAGTCAACTCGACCCCTTAAAACAGCCTGATTAACAGGAGGTCCATAAACGCCATTCATATTCGTGACATTCTTATTGCTGAACATTTAGAAAGGCAAAAAAATCTATCAGCGTTGGGAGCTCAACATATTGTTATGTGGTTGTCTTGGTTTTTCTCGGTCGCATAACTTTATTCAATTGAGTGGTGTTTCGAAACGACTTTCAATTTTTTTCTTTTGCAAACACATAAAAGGTGGCATTCAATTTTCATCATATGGCTATTTTCTTTAAATATGTTACAGTATTCCTATTAAACAATTGTGGATAATCTGAGGATAATTAAGGTATGACTGGTTTGAGTTGTTAATTAGTTTCTGTATTGTTAGTGAGATACACGGCAAGATAAAAACATGTAGTCATCAAAAATTTACTTATCGATCATAAAAAATCGAATGAAGAATATAGTAGATTATAGTTAAACATAATTAATTAAACGAAATTAAGCGTCGAACGCGAACATTTTTTCTCGCCCTGTATGTATGTAGTCTTTAGTGGTCAAATCTCTCCTTACCAAATGATCAATTACAACTGAATATTTTTCACTATACTCTACTACTCCCCAATAACTTAAAATTAGAAACATTCCTCAATCGGTTTTTTATGATCGTAAGTAATTTTTTGATGACAACATTTTTTTAAACTTAGTGTGTATCTCAATAACAATACAGAAACTATTTGACAACTCAAACCAATCATACCTAATTATCCACAGATTATCGACAATTGTTAAATAAAAATACTGTAACATTATTAAGAAAATTGCCTTATGATGAAAAATGAATGCCACCTGTTTATGTGTTTTCAAAAGAGAAATTTTTGAAAGTCGTTTCGAAACACCACTCTAATATATGGAGCTCCAAACGCTAATCGATTTTTTGCCTTTCTCATATGTTCTGCAATACGGATGTCACGATTATGAATGGCGCTTGTGGACGTCCTCTTAATCAGGCTGTTTTAAGAGGTTGAGTTGACTAAACATTACCTATATTTTGATGCTAAACAGTCGTATGCACACATGTTTGATGATAGGGTGCTAGAACTTGAATTCGAGCTGGCCAATCTTTTCAGCTGGCCAATCTTTTGAATGCTCAGTCTTGACTTTGATTCAGAATGCAATACATTTTGGTTTTTGCATAATCTTTGACAGATGCGCTTTTTGTGTTTATACAATTATCGTGGACTTATCTGTTTTGCGACCTCGCGGACTTCAACATCTCATCATTTCCCAAGGTCCATTTGTCTGAGTCAGTTTATGGCTTAGGCTAGTACGGATTTTCACGGCAGGTACGAAAACTAACCGTTAATCCATAAAAACACACCCTGTATGGGTTTGATTAACAACCGAGATATGACACGGGACGAATCCTTCCGACTAGTAAATGCTCTGCTCTGATAAAAATATGTTGTTGATTGCTCCGTCAAACTCACACCGTCGAACCGTTTTTGAAGGGCAGCAGACAACATGGTTACATATGATCACATTATGCTTTTTCTATCCATAAAATTAATAAAAACTGAACGAGTCCAAAAGATTACTTGTTAAAAGCGTCGTCGCACTGACGTGTCTTGTTACAGAAAAGACATTTAAGTGCCGTGATGCGCAGGCTCAAGCGAATGCAGTTGTAACATTGAACGGGAACCGCAGTTACCCAAAATTAATCTTGAAATTTTTATACGGTATAATTAATCTTATCAAGAAGTCTAGGCAACTTATTTTGACCACATCACTACATGATTGCTTGCAGCCGAAACCTCTGCATCGGAAGTCGCAGCCACCAAGGCATATATTCGGAATGATAATATTTGATTGCTACGTTAAAGTATTGAAGAATTAAAAATATTAAATATAAATATGAATAAAAATATGTTAAAATAAGTTGAATTATAAGATACGAAAATGTTTCAGGCGCACACAAAATTAAGACTTACGAAGGAATGTCCTGGTTTGTTGATTACGGCAATCCATGATACAAAAAAAAACTGAATCAACATGGTTATTTATGAAGGTTTGATAACTTTTTTTTCGGTTAATTACAGAAAAAGAAAACCCTGAAATGTAAATCACGCTTTTCCCGAACTCCAGATACGCCTACGAAGCTTCGTGACCATGACGGGTTATGGTACACATCATTCAACCAGGAAAATCCAGAAAATCCTGATAATGAAAAACTTCCTTAAGGTATTTCAATAGTCCAAATTCTTTGAAAACCCTTCTATTAGGGCTTTAAATGAAGCCAATTAATAGGAAAATAATCATCCCAAGTCTCGAAAAGGATACGCAAGCGGTGCGATCACAGCAGCCCGACAAAAGGCGGAAAAATTGAAAATTTCACCATTTTCGATCATTTTTTCAGAAAAGTGAATTTTTCACTGAAACCTAAGGCGATGCGGGGGGGGTGGGTTCATCAGGTGTTGATAACTAGGATATGGAGTATTCAACGCCGCAAACCGCTAGTGCTGAATCGCGCGTGAAATTCGAGAATTTTGGGTCAAAGTTGACACCATGAGCAACTGAGTGGGTATGTTGAGGAAAACTTTTGAAAAATAGAACTTTGAGCTGATACGTTCGAATATGGCTCAAAATGACCGCAATGACCTCAAGAATCACCATATAAATTTTCAGCTTTCTCCCTTTAGCCAAACAAAAGTTATTTATAATTTTCGACAAAAAATGCCAAAAAACGAAAATTTCTGAAATTTCAATTTTTTTGACTTTCAGAGCCTCGTTTTTTGCTAAAATAATGCTTTAATCAAAAAATCGTTCTATATGGTGAATAACCACCCATAGATGTATCAAAAACTGCAATAAACTCGGAAGTTGTTATTTGGACCGCTAACCGTAGATTTTCTCAGGCAACGCGATTTAAGCAACTGTTGACTTCTTAGATAAAGGGCGTTCAGGGATTCAAGTTAAAAGGTGTAGTGTTAACTACTGCAACTTTGAATCGTTAGCTGCATCAAATGTAAGAGAAGGTAATGCATCACAGTGGGCTGTTCGACTCAACTCAACCCAACAGCTTTATGTTAAAACATGCAGTCATCATGTTCACTGGGTGTTATAATAGCCGGGTTGGACAAGTTATTATGTCATTTGCTCACTCGAATCTCAAGAAGCTCTTTACATAAAAAGCCAAAGGATTCCGTTTTCATTAAAACGTATGATACATTTATTGTGATTTCATTGTGTCTCACTGACCATTGTGCCTATTAGGTACGTCCTTTCATTATAAAATGGAATTATCTTATCTTTAAAAAGCGCATTTATTATTATAATCGATTGAGAGAGAATGATATAAAAATTCAGTTTATGTTTATTTCAGGAAAACATAACAGCCGGATCAAAATTTTACAGAACCTTACAAAAGGTTCTAAGGTGTAAAGAGCTATGGGGAATTCAAGTGAAAGTTGGAATAGTGGCTCAAAAAACTTTGAATTGTGCAATGTGGCTGTTCGACTTCTCAGTTGAATTTTACTCGAGATTTATAAGTCTGGGACAACAAAAGTCTTACTAACTTATGAACTATATAGTTTTGAAAGAATTTTGGACAGTGCGACTGAGCGGAATCCAAAAAATTATGTGGGTTATTTTTACTTTATTCTAGCGATAACAGCACTAGACAGTACTGGGCTCTGGGCTACAGGCTACAGGCTACAGGCTACAGGCTACAGGCTCTGGGGTTTCTGCCATTGCCCGTCAGTTTATTAACTGTCTGGCCACTACGAAAACACCACTCTAAATGGTATTAATGTGCCAAAATGACTTCAATTAATGGAAAAGTCCAAGTAAAGTTAATTAAAGTTATACTAAATAACAAACTTAATGGGAATCGGAACCATCACAACAACGAGGTGGATGATCAATGTTTCCCAAATTGGGGTGCAGATTGTTCCGTATTGCATTCATAATGAATTAGGAGACTGAATTTAAAAAAGCACGCTTTTATTAATTTTTATTTTTGTGGACTTTTGTGTGAAAGTTTTAAATTTCTTGACGCCAATTCTTATAAAAAAACACCTTGTTCCTCTTCAGACATAAATAACGGAACGGATTCACACAGATTTGTGAACAAGAAACCAGTGCTGATCAATGGGATCCAAATTAGTAACACCAAGCAACAAAGTCTAATTTTCTATTTACTCGGCTCGGCAGAAATCAAGCCATTTTACCTACACCTTATAGAACAAATTACATTTTTTAAACTGCCAAAGAGTAGGAAATTCCACTTTTACCACCCATTCTCGTTACAGTCAAACAGAAACTTCTGTTTCCTGAAAAAATGTAACTGCAATGGGCGTGATCAACCATTTGTTGATACCACAGGCGGACGAGCCAATCCTCCAAAGAGAGTGGGAAATTTCCCAAAGCGGGGGAATTATCATTTATGCACCCAATTAATTTCCAACTTAAAGGGAAGTTCTATTATTAGAATTACCAAAAAGGGAGGAATTCCACTTTTCCCTTCCTCTCTCGTTCACCACTAGTTGAGGCTACCGTATTATCCTCGCATGATAGATCTCGAATGAAATGACTGATTGACTGTACCATCATGGAAAAGAATAATGGATGATTGCAGGATTTCGTGCGGAAATAGCGGACAAGAAAGGGAGGGAAAAGTTGAATTACCCCTCTTTGAATTTTTTCAAAAGTACATAGAGTTTGTTCACCAAGGTGTAGATAAAATGGCCTGAAAACTGCAAATTCCCCCTCTTTGGTAAAAAAAAATCCCCCTCCCATTTGGAGGTTTCGCTCGTCCGCTGGAACCGTTTAGGAGAAATTTCGGTAAACAAAGTTTTATCTCGATCAGGTTGATCTTGAAACGAAAAAAAACAGAAAAAGTCCTGTAGAAAGATATCAATTCGGCTCCCCGTTCTTATTTCTTCCAGATGTCATGATAGAAAAGGGTTTTGTTTTGAAGTTTCATATGCGCGCGCCAAAAGCAGATTCGAATTCAAACTGCGCGCCAAAATTTGTAACAAGAAAAAAGTAACAAGAAATCCTGGATAGTCTATAAAAAGATGTTTACATATTGACCCAACTGTTATAATAACTTTTGGCGGCGCATATCAATTTTTATCCCGCACAAAAACGTTTACCACTACATTCAGCCAAGACGAAAACGAAACATGAAAGGTTTTCGCCCGTTTAACCCAATAAAAACAGCTGAATATGGGGGACAATCGTAAAAGTATGTGTCGTATTCTTATTGCTCCATTTTGGAGATAAAAAAACGATGTTTATTGGCAATATCCATTAAAAATATATTTGGACAACCAGATATATAACTGAGGTTCGAATATTTCGCGACAAAGGCGACAAATTCACGGATTTTTTTGTAAGACTCTTGCCACACACTCTAAATTAAATATTTGAAATTAATGTGCCTGTCAAAAAAAATTAAAAAAAAAACAAACAAGAAATTGTGTGCATGAAATTTTTTTACAAAAAAAAACTGTCCCGACAATGTCCCGGAAAACTGTCGCGAAATATTCGAACCTCAGTTATAGCCTATCCAGAGTTTATAGCCTATCCAGAGTTTATAGCCTATCCACAGTTTATAGCCTATCCAGAGTTTATAGCCTATCCAGAGTTTATAGCCTATCCAGAGTTTATAGCCTATCCAGAGTTTATAGCCTATCTAGAGTTTATAGCCTATCCAGAGTTTATAGCCTATCCAGAGTTTATAGCCTATCCAGAGTTTATAGCCTATCCAGAGTTTATAGCCTATCCAGAGTTAGAGTTTATAGCCTATCCAGAGTTTATACCCTATCCAGAGTTTATAGCCTATCCAGAGTTTATAGCCTATCCAGAGTTTATAGCCTATCCAGAGTTTATAGCCTATCCAGAGTTTATAGCCTATCCAGAGTTTATAGCCTATCCAGAGTTTATAGCCTATCCAGAGTTTATAGCCTATCCAGAGTTTATAGCCTATCCAGAGTTTATAGCCTATCCAGAGATTCCTGTTAACCAAAAAACTTTATTGACGTGCAATTTGAATCAAACCTTTTTTGGCGCGCTTTCAAATTTTTTGGAATTATTCTATCTTTCACATAACATTTGGGCAACATACAAAACTTCACCTAATTCATTGCATACGAATTAATTCAGCAAATTATTTTTTTATAACAAGAAACCCTGACCAAGCTTTACGTAAATATGAAAACAGCTAAAGATTATAAAGTCCTTTGAAGGTTTCTTGTTACTCAGAGTGTTGGTTTCAAGTCTGTTTCCAGCGCTCGTTCAAAGCTTCAGCATTTTTTACATGACATCGGAACCATGGGCGGACGAGCTAAATTCCCAAAGGGAGGGGAATATTTCCAAAGAGGGGGGAATCGGCAGTTTTCAGGCCATTTTACCTACACCTTAGGGAACAAACTATAGTTTTCGAAATCTCCAAAGAGGGGGGAATTCCACTTTTCTCTCCCCTTCTCGTCGGCTAGTGGTTTCAAGTCTGTTTCCAGCGCTCGTTCAAAGCTTCAGCATTTTTTACATGACATCGGAACAACAAATGAACGGCACGTCAGATTCCTTGTTCATATGCGGACACTCGCAGACGAGCCAAATCTCCAAAGGGAGGGAATTTTGTCAAAGAGGGGGAACCGCCATTTTTAAGGGCGTTTTACCTACTCCTTAAGGAACAATTTCTACCTTTCGAAGTCACCAAAGAGGGGGAATTCCACTTTTCCCACCCCTTCTCGTCCGCTAGTGCTTGTGGTAACGGGTGTCTAAACAAACTTTTTAGATTAGATTAGATTTGATTAAGTTAGATTAAACCTTTTTATCCTGAACCATTTATCCTCGAGACAATCATGGTAGTCTGTGTATTCCTGCTTCTTTCGGCGACCGAACAGTGTTTATTGGCGAAAAAAAACTATATAAATATACTATACATGGTTGGACAACCAGATGAATAACTTTCAGGCAAAACCGAAACTTTCTAAACAACATTTAACCCCGACAGAAAAAAAACACAAAAAGATGGCGAAAATATCATAAAAATAGATATAAAATTATATGGGAGACAAATGCGACAAACGTGTGGATAAGATGAACATATAAAATCTTGCTAACTTATTTAGAGAATTAATTTCGAAAACAAAAAAATGTTTTCCTCTTCCCTTTGGGGACGAAACAAAATGTTTAATGGCCAACCGTGGCGGCACTCTTCCTATTCACAAAGGCCCATTGGCGGACGAGCTTATACTCCAAAGGGAGGGGAATTTTTCCAAAGAGGAGGGAATTCACAGTTTTCAAGTCAATTTACCTACACCTTAGGGTACAAATTCAACCTTTGGAAATGCCAAAGAGGAGGGGAATTCCCCTTTTACCACCACTTCTTGTCCGCTAGTGCAAAGGCCCAAGGTGGATTAAGAGAACGGTCTACAAAAATGGCATATAACAGATTGGACGGTTCATACAAAGTTAGAGTGAGTGAGTGAGTGAGTGAGTGAGTGAGTGAGTGAGTGAGTGAGTGAGTGAGTGAGTGAGTGAGTGAGTGAGTGAGTGAGTGAGTGAGTGAGTGAGTGAGTGAGTGAGTGAGTGAGTGAGTGAGTGAGTGAGTGAGTGAGTGAGTGAGTGAGTGAGTGAGTGAGTGAGTGAGTGAGTGAGTGAGTGAGTGAGTGAGTGAGTGAGTGCGTGAGTGAGTGAGTGAGTGAGTGAGTGAGTGAGTGAGTGAGTGAGTGAGTGAGTGAGTGAGAACATACGAACGTTGAGTTTAGTCAATTATAAAAGTGGTAACGGTTCATAAACATAAAGTTAATTAACAAGAAACCCTGAACTATATTTCAAATGTTCATATCAGTGACTTCGTTTATGTTATGAAGTTTTCCTTTCCAGGGTATCTCACATGTATTTGTTCAAGTTATAATGTACATATATGTTATCATTAATTCAATTTTAAACCCTGTATATGCATGTACGTATAACGGATCATCACCTTCCATCATATAACAGTGTAACAGTTGCAGGTGAAAGCTGCAATGTTTATAATTTATTGGAATCTGAGGACGTACTTTGTCACACTTTCTGTCACGTCTCGCGACAAATGTCGCTCGCAACAGCCCACCCGCAAGCACTGGCCGACAAGCTAATCTTCCAAAGGGAGGGGAAGTTCGTCGAAGATGGGGGAATTCTCAGTTTTCAAATGTATTTTACCCACACCTAAGGGATCAAATTTTCCTTTTTGAAAACGTCAAAGGGAGAAACTCCACTTCTCCCTGTCCTTCTCGTCCGCTAGTGCCTGCAAGAACTGACATGTGGTGAGAACTTTTTGAGTGAACTTCAATATTAACATGTACAGGGTGGTAACGAAGTGGTTTAGTGAAATTGGTGTAATTTACGGAGAACTGGTTTTGAATTACATTTCGCTTACGGCCAGCAAACTTACGTACTAAGAACCGTTTGCCGTTCGGTGGAGCCTCGGTTAAAAAGACACAAGGAGCAGAAAATGGGACACCCTGTACATCATTGTACCGTTTGGAAGGGTTACTTTGTCACGTTTTTGTGAACTCTGGTTTCAGCATTCTGTTGAAGCATACAACTGATGAGTTCAATTGAGTTTAGTTGAGTTTTGTTGATTTGCCAATCGTACCTTCCACTAAATAGCACTGTTACAAAGCAAAAATGCAGGATTAATTGTATCTCATTAAAATCTGAGAAACCGTTAACTACTAATCGTCACTCAAATCACCAACTATTTCCGATTGTCAAATTAAAACAACTTGTTTATTGGAATTTGCAGAAACATGTCTCTCCCATCGTTTTTACTCAGTGTGTGAAATTGCACTTCCCACCTAAATACTTTTTTTACTTATTTGGACTTCTCCATTAACTGAAGTCGTCAAGGCACAGTAATACCATATCAAAATGGTGTTTTCGTAGTGGCCAGAAAGGTTGAATAAACTGGCAATGGCAGAAACCCCAGAGCAGTGCGTCAGGCTCTGTGTCTTGGGTCAAGTTTCGATCTTTTAAGACTGTCAGTTTTCGAGGCTGGTGCCCTATGCACTAGACTAGAAAGATGCACTAGACAATATTTATAGATAAGTGACAATATATAAAGAGGCGAAAAATGTAACAAATAAGGAAGAGTTTAGTTCATGTAGTTAATCGAATTACCAACGACCTACGAAATGTGTGAAATAATGAAATTAACTGATTAAACTGACCGCAACAAACCAGACCGTTCTCCTTCCGCTAACAAACTGACTGATTGGCTCACTCACTCATGGCTTACTGACTGACTGACTGACTGACTGACTGTCTGACTGACTGTCTGACTGACTGACTGACTGACTGACTGACTGACTGACTGACTGATTGACTGTCTGACGGACTGACTTACATAGTGACTCACAGACTATATATTTGACTGACTGACTTACTGGTTTGTTTACTTACCGTATGACTGACTGACTGACTGACTTGATTATTCACATATTGACAGCGGAAACTTGAAGAAACTTCCACCCCGATGGGAGTTTCCTAACTGAATTTGCATCTCAGCAAAACCCGGCGGGGTGTGAACTATTGCTTAATGGAAATTGTCACTTCGATCAAGTCACTGGCGGACGAGCCAATTCAAGGGAGGGGAATTTTTTCCGAGAGCGGGAAAGTAGTAGGTTTCCGGCTATTTACCTACACCTTGAGGAACAAACTGTGTTTTTTTAGTTTGCCAAAGAAGGGGAAATTCCTCTTTTGCCTACAAGTACCGTCCGCTGGTGCCATCAGTGATTGGCATACAAAACAACCAATTTGAAATATATATGAGTAAGTGTCAAAGGAGGAGATTGCGTCAGTGTGTGAGTGAGTCAGTGAGTCAGTGAGTGAGTGAGTGAGTGAGTGAGTGAGTGAGTGAGTGAGTGAGTGAGTGAATGAGTGAGGGGGGTGAGTGAGTGAGTGAGTGAGTGAGTGAGTGAGTGATTGAGTGAGTGAGTGAGTTAATGAGTGAGTGAGGGAGTGAGTGAGTGAGTGAGTGAGTGAGTGAGTGAGTGAGTGAGTGAGTGAGTGAGTGAGTGAGTGAGTGAGTGAGTGAGTGAGTGAGTGAGTGAGTGAGTGAGTGAGTGAGTGAGTGAGTGAGTGAGTGAGTGAGTGAATGAGCGAGTGAGTGAGTGAGTGAGTGAGTGGGTGAGTGAGTGAGTGAGTGAGTGAGTGAGTGAGTGAGTGAGTGAGTGAGTGAGTGAGTGAGTGAGTGAGTGAGTGAGTGAGTGAGTGAGTGAGTGAGTGAGTGAGTGAGTGAGTGAGTGAGTGAGTGAGTGAGTGAGTGAGTGAGTGAGTGAGGGAGTGAGTGAGTGAGTGAGTGAGTGAGTGAGTGAGTCAGTGTGTGTTTGAGTGAGTGAGTGAGTGACTAACGAATTTGATCACCTAACCAATATCTGCTGACGTTTCTTCATCACGAAATTCGGCACAGATCCATACGATCCACTATTCAGATTCAGGTACTCCGGCTCGAATCCGAAGTGTTCCAGCATGCCATGTCCGAATTTCGTGTTCTCATCCACGTTGAGATCTTGGTCGGGATGAAGCGACATTTCTCGTCAATTTTATCTGAAATCGAGTGGAAACTGGATGTAAAATAGCTGAAATTTGGAATGAAAGGCTGGTAACATGTCTGCTCAACAACTAATTTACCTGCACCTTGCAGAACTACTGTAGTTATAATTTTCGAAAACGCAAAAGAACAGAGCATTTCACTTTTCATAACTTTGGTGGTGTCTATTCACCCCGCGTAAACTCAATTTTTCCCGCACGGGATCGCGATTTTTCTTCTCTTTCGCTGGAAGTCATGTTTACTCTATTTATGCAAAGTTGCCTCAGGCTATTCCTTGTTCGAGCTGGACATACTAACTTAACAATAACAAAAACAACAAAACAACAACAACAACAACAAAAACAACAAGAAAAACAACAACAACAACAACAACAAAAACAACAAAAACAACAAAAACAACATAACAACAACAACAAAAAACAACAACAAAAACAACAACAACAACAACAAAAACAACAACAACAACAACAACAACAACAACAACAACAACAACAACAACAACAACAACAACATTTGGTTTTGGGCAATATTTTTGCCTGCAGAAACAACATACGGACTGGGCTTTACAAAGAATCCTGGATATGCAATACTGTTCAGGTTCCCTGACTTTGGCACTATCATGGGTTAAGTTATCCGGTCATTTTCTTCGACTGGCGAACGAGCAAGTTTCCTAAAAAATGAAATCTTTAAAGGGCGGATTGACCCCAAGCTTGACAAAAACTTTTTCGCAAAAAAATATAGATATGAGAAAAATTGCATTGAACCGAATGAATTTCAAATAAACACGTGTTTCTCATTAAATTTCACCACCACCACAGCTCCACTGGCGGACGAGTTTATCCTCCAACGGGAAGGAAGTTTTTTCAAAGAGGGGGGAATCGGCATTGTTCAAGTCGTTTTGCCTATATCTTAAGGAAAAAAATCTACTTAAAAACACCAAAGAAGGGGGAATTCCACTTTTCCCACCGCTTCTCGTCCGCTAGTGCACAGCTCGTACTCTGTCAAAAACTGCAGTCATTGCGGAATGGAGTCATGTCAATCTATATATCCGAAATGACGTTTCGCTTTTAGTTTTTTTTTCGTTTGTGATATGAAAGCGAGATCAAGCTATTAAGATTGAGATGAAAGTTTCTCATTTATGAAGAGTTAAGAAAGTCCGGCTGCAGTCAGTTTTTTGGTAAAGTATGTATAATATGTATATTTGTCGCGCTTTCAAAATTTCGAGATTTAAATATTTTTTCACATAATATTTGGAAAACATAAACATACGTTAATAGAAACATACGAAAGTTGCGCAGTTTGATTCATTGCATACGTGTGAAACATGCCCGCAAAATTACTTTTTGATAACAAAAAACCCTGAATATAAGCTAAAAAAACAATTCACTTGACCTGCCATAATCAGGCACGAGTTGCGGAAGAATAAGGAATGACTGATTTTCAAAACAAGTTAAGAATACTTCAAAATATAAATATTTTTTTCACATAATATTTGGGCATTGAACGAAAATTGCTCTTATTTCATTGCATAAGTGTGTAACCGACCCGTAAAATTTATTTTTAATGACAAGAATTCCTGATCAAGCTATTATATACTATATGTAGAATATATATTAGTATGCACGCGGTTCTATATTTATATTAGTATAAACTGTATTACTCCGCTGATAGAATGAATAAACAAAAACAACTTTGTTTAGTATATTTATGTACTATACAAACCGAATACGTCAACCTATAATAGCGAACAGTCATATTTAATGAGGTATAGAATGAAAAGTAATGTATAAGATAAATATAGAAAAAAATATAATTATGAATTAAATGTGTTAAAATCTATTATATTTATTGTAAAATTATGTTTGCTAATTTATAAAAGAAAAAAAAATTGCACGCGGGAGAAGGAGAAATTCAATTTCCAACTGTATTGATAGATCAAGGGACGGCCGCTAGACCGTTCCCTTAATATGGTTCGATTGATGTATATATGTCGTACCATGTCCATAGTCCGGAAATCGAACCGAAAGGTTCGGAACACTCGGCGATGGCATAATTACCGGTTCGCGAAAACACCTTAGACTTGGAGGAGCGGACGAAAAAGGGTGGGAAAAAATAAGTTCCCCCTCTTTGGCGATTAAAAAAATTAGAGTTTGTTCCCTAAGGTGTAGATTAAATTTTTTGAAAACTGCCGATTCCCCTCTCTTTGACGAAATTCTCCTCCCTTTAGAGGGTCAGCTCGTCCGCTGAGTTTGGAGAATCTCTCAAGAATGTTTTAGATGGGAATTACTTTGATTGAATTATGTTCTTCATGGAATGTTTTCCCGTACTCTCACTTACTGAGTGACTTTATGTACTTCCGGCGGAAAAAAATTACTTTAGTCAATCATTAGCGGACGAGAAGGGCTGGGAAAGGTTGAATCATCCCCCCCTCTTTGGCGATTTCGAAAAGTAGAGTTTATTCTCTAAGGTGTAGGTGAAATGGCCTGAGTTCAGCCTATTCCCCCTCTTAGGAAAGATTCCCCTCCATTTGGAGGTTGGGCTCGTCCGCCAATGATTGGCCTAAAAAGCAAATGGAGCCTACTTCATTGACTAAGTACAGACCAAAACATATTTATTGACTTAGAATGAAACTACTGTATTGACTAAAAGACTGGACAAAACTACATTTATACGCGATACTTTCGTTGAATAGATTTTTTATAAAACGAACTTTTCCACTTCCAAGGTAGACTTCTTGTTATATTTTTTTTTGCGAATTAGCGGTCGGCCTAGGTTTTCGGGAAAGGAAATAATTTGAAAATATTCTACTTTAGCTCATTATATATTATGCTGGATATTTTTTAAGCGAAAAATACAGTACAAAGCACACATACTATTACATGAGCGTTCATCACTGGCGGACGAGTCGAACCTCCAAAGGGAGGGGAATTTCTCCAAAGAGGGGGGAATTAGCAGAATGGAAACTATTTTACTTACACTTTAGGGAACAAAATTCACTTTTTGAAATCGTCAAAGAGGGAGGAATGCACCTTTTCCCACCCCTTCTCGTCCGATAGTGGTTCATGGATCTCATTAAATGTCTGTGCATGTATGGAAAAGTTAATCAAGCGGCGGGAAAAGGCTGGCTTCAATTTTTAGTATCTTTCAATCAGTTAAAAATGTTATACATACATAACATCAAGTTCTAATCATAACATCAAACTTAACAGAGTGCTCTACTCCTAAAACTGGCAGACGAGCCAAACTACCAAAGGAGTGGAATTTGGTCAAAAAAGGGAAAATACACCGTTTTAAGCCATTTTGCCTACACGTTAAGAAATAATTTCTACAATTTAATTTATCTCAGCAAAAACTCACCTTCGAAATTGAGTTAAAATCTTGGATAATATGATGCACATTCAAGTTCATCCTAATAATTTATAATAACAACGTTGTTTGCGCGTGCATAAAGCTCATGTATCACATATAGTAAAACCACATCTGGATATTAGAGCCAGTACGTGATCCCACTCCCCCCTTCCCTTCCATATGTTTACTACGTTTAACAGGTATTTACTTGTTTGAACTGGAAACACCAGTTTACGTATTTTGCCGAACCCGATAGAATAGAGAGATCGTAAGTTACTGTAACCGCTGTCCCGGAATTTATAATATCCATGATTTTATTATAACTGATAAGAAAAAAATCTCTCAACCGCAGACCTATTTTCACACACAATAACCATTCATTTGAAATGACTAACAAAAGTCAGAAACGGACCAGAAAAAATCGGCAATCGCATGTTAAAGTGTCCGTTCACTACTCTAGAATACAAAATATTATAGCTTAATCCAGTGGCGGACGAGCCAATTCTACAAAGGGAGGGAACTTCGTCAAAGAGGAGGAATCGGCGGTTTTCAGGCCATTCTGCCTACACCTTGGGGAACATATTCTACGCTTTTAAAAACGCCAAAGAGGGGGGTTCCACTTTTCTCACCCCTTCTCGTCCGCCAGTGGCTTGATCCAAAATACATCCTGTGGAAAGCTTCAAAGAATAGCTTGGTCAGGGTTTCTTGTCATCAAAATTTTATCTTGCGGGTCGGTTACGCACGTATAGGCCTCAAAATTGATTCTTGAAATGGTTTAAAACTGCGAGAACCCATGGCATGACCAGAACCAGATTCTCAAGTCCAGAACCGGATTCTCAAGTTAGGAAATTTCTGTGCCCCGTTTTGGAATTTCTTATAACCAATTAAGAGGCCTATACATATGCAATGAATCAATCGCAACTCTTGTATGTTGTCCAAATGGTATGTACGTGAGAAAGATTTCAAATCATAGAATTTTGGATGAAGCGCCAACACTGATTTGAATTCAAACTGCGCATCAAAAAGTTTGGGACTAACATGAAACCCTGGATAGGCTACAACGTTATTTAATCTAACAAAAAACATGGGAACCAAACTTTTTGCAAAACTTGGGCGGTCTGGTCCGGAACATAATGAACCCAACTGAAGTTGAAGATAACTAGTACTTGAAAATAGAGTCGTGCCCGTTTAGAAATCATGGTTTCTGTCACAAACAGTGTGAGAATGAGGTTTTCCGGATTAATATAATTATTTCCGTGTAGTGCGCTTCCGATCAAGCTGAAGAATGCAGCTTGGTTAAAGGGGAAAGTTTGCCTGAAGGCACTAGCGGACGAGAAAAGGTGGGAAAAGTGGAAATCCCTCCTCTTCGGCGTTTTCAAAAAAGTTGATTTTTTCCTTAGGTGTGGGTGAGATGAACTGAAAACTGCTAATTCCCCTTCCTTTGGAGAGTTAGCTCATCCGCCAGCTAGTAGCTGACAGCAAGTATTTTCTCGGATTCTGCTTGAATTTCCCGATATTGCTGAGCTGACAGATCGGAGGAAACATTATTTATATTTTCACGGTCACTCTATTTCCATACGACAATCAATGATCATCATGTTCTTGAACGCGCTGTTTCTCAACCCAATAGCGGACAAGCCTATCCTCCAGAGGGACGGGAATTTTTCCGAACCGATTGGGAATGGGCAGAATATACGCTATTTTACCTACACCTTGAAGAACAAACTCGGCTTTTTGACATTCCCAAAGAGGGGGGAATTCCACTTTTGCGTTGTTCCCTCGTCCGCTAGTGGTTTCAACCCGGGGTTTGAGAGGCCGGCGCCTCAATCACTTGATATGGGAAGCACTGGCGGACGAGCCAATCTTCCAAAGGGAGGAGAATTTTACCAAAGAGGGGGAATTGGCAGCCTTAAGGCCATTTTACCTACACCTTAAGGAACAAAATTTTTCTTTTTGAAAACGCCAAAGAGGGGGGAATTCCACTTTTCCCACCCTTTCTCGTTCGCTGGTGATGGGAAGCGACGAAGTATGCATTGAAGTCAGCACCATGTCTATGATGACTAAATATGAAGAGGAAAATAAATAGATTTTACTCTCGAATAGTTGAACGCGTGCCGAAAACTTTCTGATTAACACACTAGCGAACGAGCCGAACCCCTACTCCAAAAACAGGGGAATTTGGTCAAAGAGGGGGAATTGGCAGCCTTAAGGCCATTTTAAAAACACCTTAAGGAACAAAATTTACTTTTTGAAAACGCCAAAGAGGGGGGGAATTCCACGTTTCCCATCCTTTCTCGTTCGCTGGTGATGGGAAGCGACGACGTATGTATGCATTGAAGTCAGCACCATGTCAACATGATGATGAGTAAATATGAAGGGAATTAAATAAATAGATTTGGTTCTTGAAAAGTTGAACGCGTGCCGAAAACTTTCTGATTAACAATAAACTATATATAGATTATAGTGCTGAGCTCACTGGCGGACGAGCGAAACCTCCAAAGGGAGGGGAATTTTTCCAGAGGGGGAATTCGCAGAAATAAAGTCATTTCATCTACACCATAGGGAAAAACTCTACGTTTTTGAAATCGTCAAAGAGGCGGAAATCCATTTTCCCACCCCTTCTCGTTCGCTAGTGCCATGTGCTTTTGATGACTAAATTTGAAGTATAAAAATAAATAGATTTTGCTCTTGAATAGTTGAAAGCGTGCCAAAACCTTTCTTATTAACAAGAAACCAATGATGGTAGGTTATAGTGCTGAGCCCTAGCGGGACACTGTGGTGGGAAAAGTGGAATTTCCCCCTCTTTGGCCTTCTCAAAAAAGTAGAATTTGTTCCCTAAGGTGTAAGTAAAATGTCCTGAAGACTGCCAATTCCCCCCTCTTTGGGGAAATTCCCTCTCTTTGGATGATTATGTCGTCCGCCAGTGGATAGGTTATAGTGCTGAGCAGACTGACCTGAAGAAACATTATAGCTGGGTCAGGGTTTCTGGTTATTAAAAACAATTTTTCTTGACTCTTTACGCACATGTTTGCAAGGAACTTGAATAACTACATGTGTTATAATAATGTCAAAAAATCATGTCAAATAAATTTTTTTTGAAGAATTTGACCGCGCGCCAATTGCAGATTTGAATTCAAAATACGCGCCAAAAACTTTCTGACTAACGAGACACCCGGTGTCGAGCTGGCCGACCGGAGGAACAAAATATAGTTTGGTGCCTTGTTATTAAAATTAATTTCATGGACTTATTGAGCAGATTTTCCATGAACTTCCTATGCACATATGCAACGAATGGAACGCAATTTTCTTATGTTTACAGTAATGTTAAAAAGATTTTTTTTTACAATTTGAACGCGCGCCAATTGCAGATTTGAATTTTTAAACTACGCGCCAAAAACTCGTTGAGTAACAATAAACAATGTACTCTTGCTTGGCTATTGTTGGTTTTTATCAACGTTTAAAAGTGGTGCGCACGCGGTTCTAAAATATATTTGTGTTGTTAAAAACTGTATCATACTAAATTATATTGCAGTGAACAAAAATAAAACAAGAAATACTAGTTAAACAAGGTATAAAACAATTGGCCCCATTGTTTTATTTAACATACCCTGGTTGCACTGCTGAAATACATAAACAAACAACGTTTTAGTTTATATCTGTACACTATAGTAACCTGATAAGGAGCCATTTTATTCACTAAAGTACGTACGGAACAAAACTATTTTATTTCTTTGAGTTAAGTAAAAATTAAATGAATTTATTTTTTTTTCAACTTGAAGTTGGCTTTACCATTCATAAGCAAAAAATACCAAGCGCACTTCGAAACTCGAGAGTATATATTTTTTTATTTCGCTAATTGAAAAAATTATATGAAAAATAATACAATGGGAATAACATGTAATACTGATAATGAATATAATAAAGCTTATGATGAAAGTATTTTTTTTATTTTTTTGCAAAGTAGACGAGTTGCGTAGTATGCAGACAAAAATAAAATAAGAAAAATGCACAATATTAGCAGAATTTAAAACAATTTTCAGTTGAGAAGATAAAAAATTACAAAAGCATGGATAATAAACTTTTCTTAAATGAATATGATTGTGTTGTGTATGATATGCTCTGTCAACCAGAATAGTCCTAAGAAGCATGATAAGGCTAGATAAAATATGGTTCACCGATGAACGTGATACATTTGAAGAATGCAAGTTCTAACGAATATCACAGAAAAACTATGCAAGATTTTTTTTCATACAAAGAAGTTGGAGTGATAAATTTGGTGTCCACTAGCGGATGAGAAGGGGTGGGAAAAGTGGAATTCCCCCTTCTTTGGCGTTTTCAAAAAGTATAATTTGTTCCCTAAGGTGTAGGTAAAATGGTCTCAAAATTGCCGATCCCCCCTCTTTGAGAAATTTCCCCTACCTTTGGCGGTTTCAGCTCGTCCGCCAGAGACACAGAATGAAGTGAAACGATAGAAGACAATTGTTCTCGTTCTAACTAAAATATGCATGGAATAAATTCTACAAACACCGGGAAAATGGCGCAATTTCAAATTCGACCACATACACAATTCTCCAAACCATAGTGATGAATCACTTTCTAATCAAACACAACACTTGCCATACTCGAATTGATCTCAGAGTTAAGACAGGCAGAGAAATAATTGGTCCGTTTGTTAAGCTACATAAACATAACTATCCTATTATATCAAGATTGTCCGGTTCACGGTGGTAAAGAGTTATCACTCTGTACGTCAGTGAAATAGCTCTACAAACGCCGGGAAACAGATGAAAAGGGGCGCGCATTCAAAATGCATCACATACCAGTTATATAGCGTATCCAAGGTTTCTGGTTAGTCAAAAACTTTTTGGCGCGCAGTTTGAATTCAAATCCGTTTTGGCGGGATTTCTAAATTTCTATAAATGAATATTTTTTCACATAATATTTGGGAAACACAGAAAAATTGCGCTTTATTCATTACATGCGTGCGGTACCGACCCGCAAAATTAATTTTTGACTAACAAGATACCTTGAAAGCAAGCTTTACAAACTGTAGTCAATGAATCACTTGCTAATCGGCACGGCACTCGCTTTATTCGACCGGTTCATTTCCTCCAACAGTTGATCTCTGAGTTGAGTCAGATAGACAATCAGTTTGTTGAGTCCATTCAGATAATTCTCGTCCAGGGTGTCCGGCTCACGCTGATAGTGGACGTGCGTAAAGTCGATCATTTTTACGTCCACAGCCGCTTTCTGGACGGGCTTCTCGATTTTTGATGGACTGGCCGGCTGTATTTAGGAGAATGAGTTGGTGAGTGAGTGAATAAATGAGAGAGTGAATTACCGAGCGAGCACTCACTCACTCACTTAATCACTCGTTCACTCACTCACTGCACTGCACTCACTCACTCACTCACTCACTCACTCACTCACTCACTCACTCACTAACTCACTCACTCACTCACTCACTCACTCACTCACTCACTCACTCACTCACTCTTCCATTCACTCACTCACTCACTCACTCACTCACTCACTCACTCACTCACTCACTCACTCACTCACTCACTCACTCATTCAGTCACTCACTCACTCACTCACTCACTCATTCACTCACTCACACTCACTCACTCACTCACTCACTCACTCACTCACTCACTCACTCACTCACTCACTCACTCACTCACTCACTCACTCACTCACTCACTCACTCACTCACTCACTCACTCTTCCATTCACTCTTCCACTCACTCACTCACTCACTCACTCACTGCACTCACTCACTCGCTCACTCACTCACTCACTCACTCACTCACTCACTCACTCACTCACTCACTCACTCACTCACTCACTCACTCACTCACTCACTCACACACACACACTCACTCACTCACTCACTCACTCACTCACTCATTCACTCACACTCACTCACTCACCCACTCACTCACTCACTCACTCACTCACTCACTCACTCACTCACTCACTCACTCACTCACTCACTCACTCACTCACTCACTCACTCACTCACTCACTCACTCACTCACTCACACTCACTCACTGCACTCACTTACCGGTGCTGGTTTGCCTTCATAGACAATCAACAATGACGTGGAATAGAACGTTAGTAGCGTTTGTTTGTTGAAAACGGCTCGGACATCCAATACTTTCGACAAAATGTTCGTCACAACCGCATGACGATAAGTGAGATCGAGATATGAGGCACCCGTGAACTCGTGTAAGGCTGTGAGTGATTGAGTGAGTGAATGAGTGAGTGAGTGAATGAGTGAGTGAGTTAATGCGTGGGTGAATGAGTGCGGCAATGAGTGAGTGGATGAGTGAGTTAACGGGTGAGCGAGTAAGTGAGTGAGTGAGTGAGTTAAATGAGTAAGAAACATATAACCCACCTGGCATGATATCGCTCTCTTTGATCTTACGACCCCACAGTTTGTCTCTTTTAACTCGCTGCCCATCTCCACCGTAGATCTTAAAAGAGTTTTTTAAACTACTCACACGGTCACTCACTGCACCATTTCTCTGACTAACCAACTCCAAAACCACTCAGTCACTCACTCACTCATTCACCAAACCACCCACTGACTCCCTCCCTCACTCTCACTCACTCACTCACTCACTCACTCACTCACTCACTCACTCACTCACTCACTCACTCACTCACTCACTCACTCACTCCATCACTCACTCACTCACTCCATCACTCACTCACTCACTCACTCACTCACTCACTCACTCACTCACTCACTCATTCATTCACTCACTCACTCACTCACTCACTCACTCACTCACTCACTCACTCACTCACTCACTCACTCACTCACTCACTCACTCACTCACTCACTCACTCACTCACTCCCTCACTCACTCACTCACTCACTCACTCACTCACTCACTCACTCACTCACTCACTCACTCACTCACTCACTCACTCACTCACTCACTCACTCACGTTCATGCCGAGAAAGCGAAAGCCCAATTTCTGGCCCAACGGGTATTTGTCTTTGGATTTCTGTATTTTCTCGGCCGAAGCCGACGGGTCCCACGTCCGAGCGCCGATCTTCACATCGAGAATGTTCGGTTCGGTATATTTGGCGGTGATATCCTCCAGTTCGAGAAAGACCAGCGCTGAAAAAAGAAATGTTATATAAAAAAACAGAATGGCTGGTTTTTTGCTACTGCGTGTGAGGCCGTTGCATTGTTCCTGCGCGCATGTGAAACATTATGCGCAGTTTTGCAATTTTCAATAACGTTTCACATGCGCGCAGATGAGAACAATCCTACTGGAGTGAAAAAATCTGGCGGCATTTCAAATTTAGTCTTTTAATAAATGGAGAATACTATAACAACCCAACCATCAATGGCGCACGAGCTAAACCTCCGCAGGGAGGGGATCTTCTCCAAAGAGGGGGGATTGAGCAGAATTTAGGCAATTTCACCTACACCTTAAGGAACAAACTCTACTTTTTAAAACCGCCAAAGAGAGGGGAATTCCACTTTTCCCTCCCCTTCTCGTCCGCTAGTGCAACCAACCATATTCCTTGACGGAAATGGCTCGTGTACCGAAGTAGGTGGGCACAAGGGCACCCAGACTGGCATATGGTTCCTCGGGGTTCACGCGTACGCCTGCAAACATATAACTGATATATAACAACAACAACATCAACAAGAAGTATATCAACAACAACAATGACCGCAACCAGAATCATATAACAATCAAAAAGTATCAACAACAACAACAACAGTGACAGTAACAATAATAGCAACAACAAAATTAATGACATTGACAACTTACATCAACAACAACACTAACGAGAAACAAATAACAACTATAAAACAATTATAACAACATCAACAACAACAACAACAACAACAACAGCAAAAACAGCAACAACAACACTTACAACAACAAGTTCAGAAACAATGACGGCAAGTATTACGACAACAACAACAGTTAACAAAACAGTGGCGAGGTTCAGGTTTCAAGTACAAAATGAATATCAGATTGACGATGACGAATGGTTTATAATACACCACTCGCTTTCATTAAAGATACTACCTTCTTTACCAACCAGAACAGCAACAACAACAACTGCAACAACAACACCAACAACAACAATAACAACAACAACCACAACACAATCGACACCAGTATAAACAACAACAAAGACAACAACAACCGCAACAATACCATCAACAACAGTAACAAAAACAACAAAAACAACAATAACAACAACAACAACAACAACAATAATAACAACAAGAAAAACAACAACCGCCACAACAACAACAAAAACAACAACAACAACACCAAACAGTAACCATTAATTTCAGCCACAGTTCCATCTGTCAAGACTTCCGTGACGGCTCTTCGAAGGAATACCATCTCGTAGAAGCAGACCTCCCGTTCACCGCGTGGTATTGGCTGGACGGCCTTCATTAGATGACCCGTCGGTTTGTGCCGAAGAATGCCTGGATGTTACAGGTATATTTCAATAAATGATATGATTTTACGAAAATAAAAAGTGATTTGATAGTATGATTATAGGAAATGGTTTTATGCGAAACCCAATGTAGTTGAGAAACTGGTCCTGGAATAGTCAGAACCAGATGATCAAATAAATCATGGTTGTGAAAAGTGTTGTACATAAAGAGTCAATGGTCGTGTCGTAAACCGAATTTGTTTTTTCTTGTGGTCAATTATGAAGTGTTACTATAGCATTGTCGTTTCGAGAATATCAGTCAATCAGTTATTATTCAGTAATACTTTGTCGCTTTCCTTGTCAATTGGTTAAGACGCCGGCCTCGCCTGCCGATAGTCCAGGTTCGAGCCGCGGGTTGAGACACAGCGCATTAAGGAACGTTGTTGAAGATCAGTGATTGTCATTTGTAAAACGGATGACTGTTATTTCACTATTTGTGACTTGGTATCCTACTTTGCTATCACAACATAACAACTGAATACTTGCATCGTTCGATCAATGAGTCATGAATTCTTGAAACATGCAGTCAGAAAGTTATCCAACCAATATTGACTACTAAAGCTTCGGGCGTAATCAGATCGTACGCTTGTGTGACATCACTGAGCATGTGACCGGCAACCTGAACAGATAAGGCAGTCAGTCTGTCAGTTATTCAGCCCGTCTATCAGTCAGTCATTCAGTTAGTCAGTCGGTGAGTCAATCAGTCGATCAGTCAGTCATTCAGTTAGTCAGCCGGTGAGTCAATCAGTCGATCAGTCAGTCATTCAGTCAGTCAGCCGGTGACTCAATCAGTCGATCAGTCAGTCAGTTAGCCGGTGAGTCAATCAGTCAATCATTCAGTTAGTCAGCCGGTGAGTCAATCAGTCAGTCATTCAGTTTGTTAGCCGGTGAGTCAATCAGTCAGTCATTCAGTTAGTCAGCCGGTGAGTCAATCAGTCAAGTCATTCAGTTAGTTAGCCGGCGAGTCAATCAGTCGATCAGTCGGTCATGCAGTTAGTCAGTCAGTCAGTAAATCAGTCAGTCATTCAGTTAGTCAGCCGGGGAGTCAATCAGTCAGTCATTCAGTTAGTCAGCCGGTGAGTGAATCAGTCAGTCATTCAGTTAGTCAGCCGGTGAGTCAATCGGTCAGTCATTCAGTTAGTCAGCCGGTGAGTCAATCAGTCAGTCATTCAGTTAGTCAGCCGGTGAGTCAATCAGTCGATCAGTCAGTCATTCAGTCAGTCAGCCGGTGAGTGAATCAGTCAGTCATTCAGTTAGTCAGCCGGCGAGTGAATCAGTCAGTCATTCAGTTAGTCAGCCAGTGAGTCAATCAGTCAGTCATTCAGTAAGTCAGCCGGTGAGTGAATCAGTCCGTCATTCAGTTAGTCAGCCGGTGAGTCAATCATTCAGTCATTCAGATAGTCAGCCGGTGAGTCAATCAGTCAGTCATTCAGTTAGTCAGCCATTGAGTCAATCAGTCAGTCATTCAGTAAGTCAGCCGGTGAGTGAATCAGTCCGTCATTCAGTTAGTCAGCCGGTGAGTCAATCAGTCAGTCATTCAGTTAAAATAGTCAGCCGGT
The DNA here is from genome assembly GCA_964036265.1 of Daptonema setosum. NCBI lineage: Eukaryota > Metazoa > Nematoda > Chromadorea > Monhysterida > Xyalidae > Daptonema > Daptonema setosum. Next base: position 3,787,961 of record OZ038444.1, read on the forward strand.
GAGTCAATCAGTCCGTCATTCAGTTAGTCAGCCGGTGAGTCAATCAGTCGGTCGGTCAGTCAGTCGACAACAATATGAACCTTGACCAAGCAGTTATAGTTCAAACCAAATAAAGTGGAGATGGAGAGTATTCAAGTCTCCTAATAACCTGAGTGCCATAACGTTCAAACTCCTCCGGCACGCTGAGTATGGATTCTATTGACATTGAATCTGGAATTCAAAGAAAAAAACACATCAATCATCATCACCCCATGCTAATGCTATACTGTGTTAAACTATGGCGTGAACCGAGCTGAGTTGAGGCTACTGATGTTTCATTATCAGACATTTTGGGCACTTTTTTTGCTTGCAGAAACAACAAACTGGCTTTAATATGAATTTGTAAAACTTTTGACCGAGAACAGTTATCCCAAGAACACAATTGTTATTTTCTCTAAAAGACCACCATTTGCTTCTTTTTTGAACACTGAAAGCACCCTTAAACTTTTGGAATCTTATTCATTTTGAGAAATCAATGCGCGAAAAAACCGAAAATCCAGATAATGGTGAATAATTTTAAGAAAAACAAACATAACTCGTCAATGAGTACGTCTTGATCATAAGGACGCAAGTTAATTAACAATGATTATCAGAATAAATACCGTAATTTCTATCAGGGATAGAGCTTTATTTTTTCTCAACATTTGTACAAGCAATTTGTGTTCGCACACAATAGAAATAATAACATGACTTTTTTCGTAATTTAAATAGAAAGCTGGGACTTCAATCAAATGAGTGATGAACATAACATAGCTGTTTTCTTCGCAGAAATTAATTTTATTTTTTATAATAGTTTATGTAATTTTCATCCAAATTATCCAATATTTTGCAATGATTAACAGCTATGTTACGTTTGTTGTGGATTTATGCGCTATATTCAAAGTCAAAACAAATATACATTATAGGTATAGTATAGGTATTATACGTGTAATGTATTATAGGTGCACTTGAACACAAACACAAACACACGACAAAACAAATATGACACGATGTATACAAATGAAATGGTTTAACAGGATATTACGAATCTTTCCCTCGCATTTTTGTAAAGCCCGTATGTTGTTTCTGCAAGCAAAAGTTTTCCCCAAACTTTCTGATAATGAAACATCAGACTATCAGTGTTAACACGCACATCAATCTTCATCACCCCATGCTATACTGTGTTGAACTAGGGTGTTAACAGAGTCGAGTGGAGGCTAGTGATGTTTCATTATCAGACGTTTTGAGCAATAGTTGCAACATACCGGCTTTACGAAATACAGTATTTCCGAGTTTGCGTAGTTAAGAAAATCTGAATCCACGTTCTGGTAGTCTTATCTCCTCCGGTACCAAATTTTTTTATAAAATTAAAGGTTCGTTCCGGATTAATAATAATAACAAGAAACTTTAATTGGTGACATCTGAAATAATGGAGCTGAGAAATTCTGCAGTTCAATTGAAATTTCAACCACAAACTCATACAATTCAAGTTCAACACGTCAATACAGCTAATTTATCGGACAAATGTATTCGATGCATGTTATACACTTCACAGAAATAGTAAAGCTACTCAAATGTCACAAAACAACTGTGGATTTATCCTAAATTTGTATGTTCATGTCTCATCATAAACGAAAATAACGAAACTTATGAACTAACTAATGCAAATAAGCAAACGCGGGAAAAACCATGAATATAGCATTCTTCGTTGAAGTTTTTTTTACTATTTCGTGTCACGCATGTGAATCTCAAAGTTAAAAAATTCTCATTCGACTCAGAATGCTAAGAGCATGAGATTACATCGATTTATACCACATTCAACGAAACTTTTTACGAAGAGTTCGTCTTCGTAAACACGGGCGGACGAGCCAACCTCTAAGAGGGGAATTTCGTCAAAGAGGGTGAAGTTCACAGTTTTGAGGGCATTTTACCAACACCATAGAAAACAAAAATGTACCTTTCACTATAAAAGGTACATTTGGAACACCATAAAAGCCACTTTAAAAAAACAATTTCAAGTGTTTTTTTACTCTGTTCTGAGAAAAAAAACAAGAAAAACAAAAAACAAGGAAAAAAACCAAATGGTCTCATTGTTCTATTTGACATACCCTGGAAGCATTCGATTAGCTTCTTCTCACTAGCGGCCGAAGGAAGAACGCAAAAGTGAAATTCCCTCTTTGGCGTTTTCAAAAAGTATAATTTGTTCCTCAGGGTGTAGGTAAAACAGCTTGAATTCTGCCAATTCCCCCCTCTTTGGAGAAATTCCCCTCCCTTTGGAAGTTTGGCTCGTCCGCCAATGCTTCTTCTTGATCAAATAAAAATGAGACAAAATAACACATGTAAATCACCGGTATCTTCCGATCTCCTTGAATTTGAATCAGATATTGACAGGAACAATAAAAACAAATAGTTGGATAAAATATGACACGCAAAAAGTGTCCGGTTATCATCAAATCAAGTTAAACTTGATTTTGGCGGCTAATCTGAATTCAAAATTTGAATCGGAAACTGGATGCGCACCAAAAACAGGTTTGAAATATTTTAAACATTTTTTAAAACCCACACAGAAATACTTCCAGGTTCCAGGAAACGTGACCAGTATCTTCAGGTCAACTTGGTATAGAAGATTATCTCCGGAATCTGACCGTCTTCCACCGAGGTGCCATTAATATTCACGAATCTCCGAGAGATTCTCAGAGTACCTTCACGATTGGAAATTTCGCCCGGCAAACGTGATGCAGAATTACAAATATCAGAAACTTACAAAATTACCCACACATATATACTTCCAGGTTCCAGGAAACATGACCAGTATCTTCAGGAAATTTCATCCGGCAAACGTGATCAGAAACTTAGAAAAATAACCCACACAGAAATACTTCCAAGTTCCAGGAAACGTGACCCCGGAATCGCAGTATCTTCAGGTCAACTTGGTATAGAAGATTATCTCCTATTATGACCGTCCTCCACCGAGCCGAAGTGCCGAGTCTCCGAGAAATTCTCAGAAAAAACTTTCGCCATAAAAAATTTTGCCGAACAAAAGTGATGCAGAATTACAAAAATATCAGAAACTTAAAAAAATTACCCACACAGAAATACTTCCAAGTTCCAGGAAACGTGACCACAAAATTGCAGTACCTTCAGGTCAACTTTGTATAGAAGATTATCTCCGGAATCTGACCGTCTTCCACGGAGGTGCCGTTGTTATTGCCGGCGGCGTACGTAAACTGGAAGGTGACACATCCGGAACTGGGCGACTGATGCACGATACGGCGCAGACCCTTCGTACCGTAGTGACTGTCCGGACCCTGGAAACAAAAAATATAAATGAACACGATGACTCGTGTTACCTTCTTATTCACTGACTGGCTGACTCGTCAAGTCATTCACAGCAACGCGTCAGGATCTGTGTCTCAAGTCAGGTTTCGAACTTAAAACCGCCGGTTTTCGAGGTCGGCGTCCTACGCACTAGACTAGACAGGCGACATTTCGAATAATAAAGTTTAATCAAGCTAACTTTTGATGCGAAACTAACCTTCAAACAGGCCGACGCTATATACGTCACGCAGGGGCAGATCTCCACTGGTTCTTTGAAGAGTACCCTGAAGGTGCCCGATGAGCCATCGCACGGAAACGTCGTGTCATTGGCGCCCAATATTTTGCCTGTGCCACAGTGGATTAGCTGGAAAAAAAATTAGGAGACACTGCATTGAAATTTCAAAGTTTTTCTTGCGACCCAGTAGTTTTTTTCATTGAAAATCAACTATCAAGCTGTGATTTTCAGCAGCTAACTATCTAATCAAGCAGAAAAATTTTGTATTAATAAATAGGGATATTAAAACATACCTGTATGTTGACCTGGTACTCGGTGGGACCGTGAATGGAGCCATAAAGACCGAAGCCCACCAGGAATATACGCCGGTCCACCGTGAATCTGACAAAAATTGGGTTAATTTAGTGATTTGATTTCCTAAATGGGTTTCCAAATTCAAAAGAGAAATAGTGACCACAAATTTTCAGTTTAAAAAAAGTAATACAACGGAAAATCACGAAACGCACCTTTAACAGTTATAGTCGGTTATGATTAACCTTTTCAAATTTGTCATGGAATAATCTATCAACCGCACAAAAACTTGAAAAATGTGTTTTCGTCAAGTTTATAATTATGTAGCAAAAAAGTTTACGAGAGAATTTTAGGAGGGAGAGGACAAAAAACTGTAAACCTATTATCAGAAAATTTTTCAAATACGACGAAACAGCTTAAAGTGCCATTTCTCTATGTATCTGAAGATAAAATCCTGTACACCTTTTTGGAAAGGTCTATCATAACCGACTATAACAACTAACTTTATGCGATCGGGCGTGCCACTGTAGCCCCAACGGCCTTCGATGCGTTGGAAGCGATTCACCACCTGAAATAAACTACGAGTATTAAAAAAGGTGAACGTGTTACCCTGAAAAAAGGTTATCCTAAACTGAGTGAACTTAACACTAACTTGACCATGGATTGCCAAAAAAAAAAATTCACACATTTTTTTTTTTTTTTTTTTTTTTTTTTTTTTTTTTTTATTCATTTTTTTTTTTTTTTTTTACAAATTTTTGGTATTCATTCAGGATCGACCATACATGTCCCAAATCATCAGTAGGGTACTCATTTAGATTTATTTAATGATTCTGATGACTTAGATAACAGTTTTGAGCCCAAACTCGTAAGGAATAATTGATTAAAGTAAGGTAAAGAACTGCCTGGAATTCAAGTGAAAAGTTGTAGTGTTAACTACTCCAACTTGTGAATCGTTACATAGCTGCATCAAATGTAAGAGAAGGTGATGCACAGTAGTCGACTGTGCGACTCAACTCAACCCAACAGCTGTATGCTATAACATGCAATCATCATGTTCAGTGGGTGTTACCCGGGTTGGACAAGTTAACGTGTCATTTTTTCACTTGAATCTCAAGAAGCTCTTTAGCTCGGGCTGGCGATTGAGCAGATCACCGTAGGCTTGCACCATCATGTCTGACACGTGTAGGTGTGACACGTGTGAGCGCTGGCCATGACTGAATATAAAAATTAATTCATTTGGCGGCTTAGCATATTGACTGGGACGGCATTTTGTCCCCATTTATGAAATGGGGACAAAATGTGTTCCTCGTTTAGTGGGCAATGTGTTTTTAGAACTTTTCTCACACTTCTGACATTTTATATTACACTTCAGAGGTGTTTATTAACGTTTATTAACGTATTACAGACAAATTTTCAAAACTTTGTAAAAAAAAAAAAAAAAAAAAAAAATGACCAAATTTTTTTTTTTTTTTTCATTTTTTTTTTTTTTTTTTTTTTTAATTTTTTTTTTGGCAATCCATGAACTTGACCTAATGGCGTTTCGGTCATGTGGCACAGACGCCTCCTAGCCGTAGCTATCTCCACAAAAACAATTTTGAATTAAGTGGGATGGTAATGGATTGTTGAAATATTATCCCATAAAAATTCTATGACCGACCGAACATGGCCCGAATCATCGGTAATCCGTCTCCGTCTCAGACTTGAAAAACTGTTCCCGACAATCTTATGCCAAAATTCCTGTACACTCCAATTCCAATAAAAAATCACCTACTTAAGTCAGTCCAGACTTCATAACAGAGATAACTGGTCCCATCACTGGCGGACGTGCTTATTCCTCAAAGGGAGGGGAATTTCGTCAAAGAGGGGGAAATTGGCAAGTTTCAGGCAATTTTACCTATACCTTAGGGAACAAATTGCACTTTTTCGAAAGGCCAAAGACGGAGAATTCCACTCCCCCCCCCCCCCCCCCCATCTTCTCCTCTAGGGGGTCCCATGTTACAACGGTGAGGCGGTAAAAAAGCAACAAAGATTCCGTTGGTGGAAACAACAAAATCGGAAATCAGGAAAACAAAAAATTTTTTTTAAAAATATATAAAGTTTCTAAAATTATGAAAATGAAATCATCGAGCGATAACCATTCATAGAACTTTATTATTGGTATGGTGGTGATGAATCCGAATACGCTACAGAAGACAGTAATCGGTTCACGTTTCATAGTCAGAATAACAAAGCCGAATGGAGCGGAATCTTCGTTTTCTTACGCGCACGATCACGCGAAAACAACAGCAAAAACAACATCAACACCACCACCAACAACAAAAACACCAACAAACAACGACAACAACAACAAAAACAACACCAACAACAACAACAAATAACAACAACAACAACAACAACAACAACAACAACAACAACAACAACACCAACAACAACAACAACTACAACATTAACAACACCAACAACAACAAATAGCAACAACAACAAATAGCAACAACAACAACAAATAACAACAACAACATACCTGTTCCTTGCCCGTCACACAGCACCGAGGCACATCCAGAAACTGCACGGGTGGCTTCGGGTTCACCGTAAAGTAGAGGAAAAGATTCACCAGCTCGCGATCGTTTAAAATGCCCAATTGCGCTGAAAGCATGAATGGTTCGTTAGCCTAATGGTTAACGCGTTAGCTTGCAATGCGTGAGTTCATGGGTTCGGGTTCTACAGATAAGAAAGGGTGGATTCTGACAAACTGACTGATTGACAGACTGATTCGAAATTGATTGACTGACTGACAGACAGACTAACCGACAGTCTGCGCAAACTCTTCAACGGTCATCAAGGGGAAACGAATCAAACTCAACGCACGACCGAGCACCTGTGAAAGTATTGAAACAATCTTAATTGATAAGGAGATTAAGATGCGATGCACATTAAAGTCACCCAAAAATCGGACCAAAATGAAAATTGAAAATTTTCCAGATTTAGATGCAAATCGACTCAGTTTATTCCCGCGAACTCAAAACTATCTTTAGTTCACGTTAAAACCGCGTAAACAAGCCAAAACTGGCATGGCTAAATCGTGCACCCTAATTTCTCTATACAAAACATGCAAAATGTAAGGCTGATTTTCTCGTTGAGTTCGCAACGAAAAATAAAACCAAATACATCATGAGAAAGCTGAGACTCTCAGCTACAAAACCTGCCAAACTAGCAGATGAACTTTTGACTTTTTTTAATTACCGTAATCGAAAAAATCATTTTTATTACGGTAATAAAAAAAGTCAAAAGTGCATTTGCTAGTTTGGCAGGTTTTGTAGCTGAGAGTCTCAACTTTCTCATGATGTGTTCGGTTTTTTTTTGTCGTGCGGAACTCAACGAGAAAATCGGCCTTACATTTTGCATGTTTTGTATAGAGAAATTAGGGTGCACGGTTTATCCATGCCAATTTTGGCTTGTTTACGCGGTTTTAACGTGAACTAAAGGTAGTTTTGAGTTCGCGGGAACAAACTGAGTCGATTTGCATTTAAATCTGGAAAATTTTAAAATTTCATTTTGTCCCAATTTTCATGATGTTTTGGTTGACGCTTACGTGCATCGTATCTTAAAACTATTTCATACGCGAGAATTATTCTCGGGCGTTTTTTTACTAGTCGGTACCAGGCAAGAAAATATACTACTAAAGTCAAAAAAACGGGCACCTATCCAAAATTAGTATATTAATAAATCGAGACTACTATATGCCACATAATTGATTATAGCAAATGGTTGAAAATTGCGAGAATTGAGAATCCAATTCTAACATGACCATGACCAAACCCAGATTCTCAAACACCGAATTTCCTGTGCCACGTTTTGGCGTTTTTTAGAACCAGATTCTCAAGTTCATGATTCTGAGAAGCACCGCAATCTGGTGGTCGTGAACCAACTTTGTTTGTTTCTTATAAACAATTACGAATGAATTGATACCTGTCGTTGATTATCGGGAGTGACGGGCGATTGCTGCCGATGGCACTCTTGTATGCTCCATCGTACCACCGCGTTGAACAGCTGCACTTCGCGGATTCTGAAATCAAGTAGAATAAGACGATTCATCTTGAATAAAATTCTGAAATCTCGTTGGGCCATACTTTACTCGCTTATTCATCTGCAGTTCAACTAAGAAAATCTACTGGCTCTTCCCTGTTCCCTTTTATTGAAATAAAAAAAAGGTTACTGAAACCACAGCAGTGATATACACGCGGAAATGGTATAGTGAGCCTTGTTGTCTACTGGAATCAAGGGACGGCCGACAGGCCGTTCTCTTAATATGGTTCGATAGAGATAAGCTTTTATGCGGGTATCTCGATCTAGCCACATCGTATCATCTTCTAGATTGTTTCATCGGTTTTCTCGTGCGATTCTACATCTGTTTGGCTATTTTTAACCCGAAAGGGAAGAATTTACATTTTTCAGGCCCGAAAATGATGAAAATGTGGTGGAAATGTCTCAGTGGAAACGTGTTTTCGTAGTGGAGTGGAGTGGACCAAGTAATAAAAGTCTAGTAGAAAACACGAATGTCAGATAAGGTGTTTTCGTAGCGATGAAGAATCAAGTAATGAAAAAAAATTAAGGACCGACCGCAAGGTATCTCGTTCCAAGACGGCACAGAGTGTGTCCAGGTCGATATCGGTGAATCCTTCGGCAGACAGGGCTTCCGCCGTTTGCTTGTCAATGTTCTCTAGACAAAGTGCGGCCAACTGGGGTTCGTCGAACAGACGTGCCTGAATGAACAACATCAGTGGTGGGCAGCGAATTTGGCCAAAATGGCGTTACGGTCATACACTTTTTCAAAAATCGGTCTTACGGTCAGGCACCCTCCCGGGTTTCGATTTTGGGGGGGGGCATGACGGTCAACATTAAATGAAGTCGAATTTTTTACTCAAAAACATCAGTAATGGCTTGAAATAATGACCGAAATTTCGGCATTTTGAAAGCCGCTGATTTGTATAAGAAACATAACAGAAAATTGACAGACTGAAAGCGCGCGGCACCGAAATTTTGGCATTTTGAAGCCCGCTGATTGTATTAGAAACATATCTGAAACCTGACAGGCTGATTGGCGCGTAGCGCAGAATTTTTTGCATTTTGAAGCCCGTTGATTAGTATTAGAAACGTATCTGAAAACTGACAGGCTGAGTGGCGCACAGCGTCAAAACTTAAACATTTTGAAGTCCGCCGATTTGTATAAGAAACATATCTGAAAACTGACAGGCTGACTGGCGCGCAGCGCCGAAATTTTGGCATTTGAAGCGCGCTGATTTGTATTAGAAACATATCTGGAAACTGACAAACTGAGTGGCGCGTAGCGCCGAAATTTTGGCATTCGAAGCGCACTGATTTGTATTAGAAACATATCTGAAAACTGACAGGCTGAGTGGCGCACAGCGTCGAAACTCAAGCATTTTGAAGCCCGCTGATTCGTATAGGAAACATATCTGAAACCTGCCAGGCTGACTGGCGCGCAGCGCCGGAATTTTAACATTTGAAGTGCGCTGATTTGTATTAGAAACATATCTGAAAACTGGCAGGCTGAGTGATGCACAGCTCCGAAATCTTAGCATCTGAAGCCCGTTGATTAGTATTGGAAACATAGCTGAAAATTGACAGGCTGAGTGGCGCCCAGCGCCGAAATTTTGGCATTTTGAAGCCCGCTGATTTGTATTAGAAACCTATTTGAAACCTGACAAACTGAGTGGCGCGTAGCGCCGAAATTTTGGCATTCGAAGCGCACTGATTTGTATTAGAAACATATCTGAAAACTGACAGGCTGAGTGGCGCACAGCGTCGAAACTCAAGCATTTTGAAGCCCGCTGATTCGTATAGGAAACATATCTGAAACCTGCCAGGCTGACTGGCGCGCAGCGCCGGAATTTTAACATTTGAAGTGCGCTGATTTGTATTAGAAACATATCTGAAAACTGGCAGGCTGAGTGATGCACAGCTCCGAAATCTTAGCATCTGAAGCCCGTTGATTAGTATTGGAAACATAGCTGAAAATTGACAGGCTGAGTGGCGCCCAGCGCCGAAATTTTTGCATTTTGAAGCCCACAGATTTGTTTCAGAAAGATCTGAAATCTGACAAGTTGAGTGCACAGCGTCGAAACTTCTGCATTTAGCCCACTGATTTGTATTAGAAACGTATCTAGTGGCGCGCAGTGTTGGTTGATAATACAGTACTGAGTATATCATCCAACACCATACATCAATCATCGTATCGTGCATCGAATCGGTCCAACGAACACTGATTTTAAAACTTGAAACGTTTTCGACCAATTTTTGGTCGATTTTTTTAAATTTGAAACGTTTTTAACCAATTTTTGAAAAAAAATTGAAACTTGAAACGTTTTCGACCAATTTTTGGTCGTTTTTTAGGCGATTTCGTGTAATTTTAGGTCATTTTGACAGTAAATTCTCTCAAGTTTTGACCGTTACGGTCAATGGGTCAATTCTGAAAATCTCTCTTACGGTCGATCGATCAAGGGCACCCTCCCGCCCTGTTTTGAGGGGGGGGCGCCCCCCCCCCCCCCCGCTGCCCACCACTGAACAACATTAATATCAACTTACTCGTTACATTTGATCTTTTCCTCACTTTTGAGCTCTCATGATTCGTTATGATGTTATTGAAAAATAAAACGTAAACCCACCTCTGAACATCACTAGCGGACGAGAAGGGGTGGGAAAAATGGAATTCCCCGTTCTTTGGCGTTTGAAAATAAAGAGTTTGTTCTCCAATGTGTAGGTAAAAAAGTCTGAAAACTGCCATTTCCCCTTCTTTGAAGAAATTCCCATCCCTTTGGAATAAAAGCTCATCCGCCAATGTTGACTATACTTAACGAAAATTCAACATCCATGAATTTGACTGCAATCTTCGAAATCGTGTATTTTTTTGATTACTATGTGACTCAAATCTATGATGGTGTAGAATTTCCGTTCACGTTTCACGAAGCGAACTAACTCTGGGTCCATTGCATTAATGCCAATTTCGGGTTGCAGACGTAACAACAACAACAACAACAACAACAACAACAACAACACTAATCATATCAACAACAACAACAACAACAAAAACAACAATAACAACACTAACTATATCAACAACAACAATAATAACCTGAGTCAGCAGCATAAACGCGTTGTCATGCGACAGATTCTTCTTCAGAAAATCAACACACGCGTTTTCGAGTGCGGGTACGGCGTACTTTTTAGCTGAAACTCACCTACTTGACTCAATCATTCACTCACTCCCCCCCCCCCCCTAATTCATCCACTTACTCACTCACTCTCTCACTCACTCACGGACTGACTGACTGACTGACTGACTCACTCACACTCACTCAGTCAATCACTCCCTCACTCACTGACTGACTCAATCACTCACTCACACTATTTCACTCAATCACTCTATCACTCACTCACGGACTGACTGACTGACTCACTCACTCATTCATCCCGTCACTCACTCACCTGTATACAACGTCGTCATCACACTCTCCGGACCAATTTGAACGTCATCCGAGTAAAGGAACTTTAGCAAAGCGAGAAACGCGGCCGATTCCACATCGGGCAGTTCGATATCGGGTTCCCAAAAAAATTATTTAATCATGAAATAATAATTATTAATTATTAATTGGAGTCAATGAAAAAATACAACAGAATCATAGATGCGAAAACGGATTACGTGTACCACCATAACAATAAGTTAACAAATGTTATTTTTATGTAAAAATTAACACCACAGTCACAAACAATTGAATAATTACCAAATTATGAATATTTTCTTTATTAATATTTTTATAATAATGAAAATAATTATATTAATTAATTGTATTTTTATAATGAAAAATAACCTGTCCACCATGCAGTCCAGCCATCGGTCCATTGAACATGGCGTCAAACACGGCACTACCGACCGACAAGACAAACTTATGAGCCGCAATGCGCTGAAAATGCAACGAAATTTTGAAAGAAACAAACGAGTAAAAAATGAATCAGCAATGTATAACCGAACTTTTTCCGCCAAATAAATAACTCGACTTTAACTTTTTTTCTACAAAGATTTCTTCGAAACGGGCTTGGGTGTCCGATACACTTCTGACTACCAGATGTTCATGTCATTATTGTACATTGTATTAAAATAAAACAAAAATAAGTAAAAAAAACCCACTGAAGTACAAAGATAAATAGTTGAAATTGAGAAGTATAGTCGAAATGAATTGCTGTTTCAAAAAGCTGAGTGAATTATTCTCGATAAGCAACCGAATGTCTTTCGGTGTAAAATTTTTTGTCGATGAACATTGATACGGTGAACGTCCGACAATGTCTTCATCGAAAAAAATTTGACATCAATGAAGCATCAGTTTGTTTATCGAGAATTCACGCACCTTTTTGGAACAGTATTTCATATTCGACTATATAATAATGGCATTGAAAAAATAATAACAACTATATTCCCGACCTGTCGCTGTTCACCTCTGCCCACAATAAAGTGCACATCGGCCAGAATGCTGTTGCAATACATGAATGAGAATCGATCCTTCAGGGTCTGTTTGGTGGCCTGCCAGCCCAGCGGCGGCTGATTAGCGGCACCGGCCGCCCGTGCCACGGCCACCGCGTTTTGTAGGGGTAGTCTGTGGAAATTAAATTACAATCACTAGCGGACGAGAAGGGGTGGGAAAAGTGGGATTCCCCCCTCTTTGGCAGTTTAAAAAAAGTGAAATTTGTTCCTTACAATGTAGGTGAAACCACTAGCGGACGAGAAGGGGTGGGAAAAGTGGGATTCCCCCTCTTTGGCAGTTTCATAAAGTAAAATGTGTTTCTTCAAAGTGTAGGTGAAACGGCATAATTTTTGCCAATTCCCCCTTCTTCGAAAAAATTCCCCTCTCTTTGAAGGTTTGGCTCGTCCGCCAGTGGTCACAATGATTATCACCAAAATATGAAAGCAGATTATCTATACTGTATGTTATAGGTCGCGCGCCAATATCAGATTTGAATTCGCATTTGGCGCCAAGAATTCTTCCCACTCAGCGGCGGCTGATGTGCGGTACCAGCTGTACTGAACCAATTTTTAGAAAGTTGACATCAAATTTAAGAGGAAATTTTTGTTTCATTTACATAAAAAAATTCCGGAAAACATCCGAAATCACACCATTGCAAAAAAAAAACAATTTTATGGTCGACTGACGTTTCCGTCATCGACAAGCTAAATCACGGTAAATCTCAAATCGAAATTCGAAAATACACGCTCCGTTTTCTGGAACAGTAATTCATTATTATCGACTATACCAATATTTCACGTTTTAGCCACTTTACTCAAAAAATTGACAGTTTTTTTAAATAATTTTGGTAAGCTTTGCACCCACTGAAAGTCAACTCACCGATTGCCGCTGCTCGTATTACCGACGACCAGAGCGCGATTGCCGGCGTGATCGCCGATCGCACCGCGAGTGGGCGGTACCTGCGAAATAGATATACTATACTTCAATTTAAATCTTATTCGTCTCGATTAGATGTACATAAACGAAGAGTAATCGGAATTAAGTGACTGTGACAGCTTGATCGGATTCGGAATAGTTACAAAAGTTGAGGATAAGTTAGATAGAAAATACCGAGACAGACTGACTTGCACTTTTTAGAAGTACTCAATTTCTGTGTACGCATGCGAAATTTCCCACAAATATTTTCTATTTCTGTATTAGCATGAAACATTAACATTTTTCTATTTCATGTAAACATGGTATGGGGGGACCAATAAAAAAGGCAACTCAGAAAAATTTGCAAAAAAAAAAAAAAAACGAAACCTCATTTTTTCAATTTCCGGAACATTTCAGATACTCAGAAAGATCGATTCCAAAAAATTTCACTGAACTTTTACCGTTCGGTAATTCAAAAAAAAACTGGCCCCAGAACAAACATTGTGATGACTCGGTGTGGATGATGAACTGCCATTGGCATTCGATGGCACGACTGATGTGCCCAGCGCCGCCGTATGAGCCGCCGACAGCGACTGACGTTCAGCCGAGCTCAGCTGAAACATCCAGTTTGATTTTATTTGGTTAACCTGACGCACTAGACTAGACAGGCGACGAGAATAAAATCAAAACTAAAGTGTACATATAAATGTGACCGACCATGGCACTGTTCAACAGCGAAGACAGGGCGGCGGTTACGGCCAGATTGGGATCGGGATGGGAAGATTTGGACGACGGCGGGTGGGCGCCGATCGGACCGCCCGACGCACCCGATGATCCGGCCACCGCTGGACTGCCACCCAATCCTGAACCATTCATTCATTAACTTGACCTTAAACTCGCCAAAGAAGGAGGAATTCCACTTTTCTCTCCCCTTCTCGTCCGCTAGTGCTGAAGAGGGATACTTCCTTCGTTCGCTAATGGTCTGCAACACTAGCGGTCGAGAAGAAGCAAGAAAAGTGGAATTCCCTCCTCTTTGGCTTTTTCAAAAGGTGGAATTTGTTCTTTAATGTGTAGGTAAAATGACCTGAAAAATGCCTCTCTTTGACGAAATCCCCCCCCCCCCCCCTTTGGAGGATTAGCTCGTCCGCCAATGAACTTGACAATGTTTATGTTTTTATTTTCAGTGAATTTAAAACATTGACTTTTTAGAAAATTTTCTTTCCTTCTAATTCAGTAAAATTCGTTAATTTTGAGCCAGTAATATCCAGGACCAGGATGAATGACAAGATCGACCGATTAATTTAGAAAGTAAGGTAGAAGGTGAACAATGGCACGAACTCGAAATTCAGTCTTGTTAATTATACTCTACACTAGCGGACGAGAAGGGGAAGGAAAAGTGGAATTCCCCCTTCTTTGGCGTATTCTAAAAGTGGAATTTGTTACTTAAGGTGTTGGTAAATAAGCGTAATTTCTGCTGATTCCCCCTTCTTTGGAAATATTCCCCTCCCTTTGAAGGTTTGGCTCATCCGCCAGTGAACTTGACTATGTTTATGTTTTTAATTTCAGTGATTGTATAACATTGACTTTTTAGAAATTTTCCTTCCTCGTAATTCAGTGTAATTCATCAAATTTGAGACCGATTATAAGCGAGCCAGTATTATCCAGGATGAATGACAAGATCGACCGATTAATTTAGAAAGTAAGGTTGAAGGTGAACAATGGTACGAACTCGAAATTCAGACTGTTAATTATACTCTAACACTGGCGGACGAGAAGGGGAGGGAAAAGTGGAATTCCCCCTTCTTTGGCGTATTCTAAAAGTGGAATTTGTTACTTAAGGTGTTGGTAAATAAGCGTAATTTCTGCTGATTCCCCCTTCTTTGGAAATATTCCCCTCCCTTTGAAGGTTTGGCTCATCCGCCAGTGAACTTGACTATGTTTATGCTTTTATTTTCAGTGATTTTAAAACATTTACTTTCTATAAATTTTTCTTCCTCGTAGTAAAATTCAGTATAATTCGTTAACTTTGAGACCGATTATAAGCGAGCCAGTATTATCCAGGATGAATGACAAGATCGACCGATTAATTTAGAAGGTAAGGTAGAAGGTGAACAATGGCACGAACTCGAAATTCAGTCTTGTTAATTATAATCTAACACTAGCGGACGAGAAGGGGAGGGAAAAGTGGAATTCCCCCTTCTTTGGCGTATTCTAAAAGTGGAATTTGTTACTTAAGGTGTTGGTAAATAAGCGTAATTTCTGCTGATTCCCCCTTCTTTGGAAATATTCCCCTCCCTTTGAAGGTTTGGCTCGTCCGCCTGTGAACTTGACTATGTTCATGTTTTTAATTTCAGTGATTTTAAAACATTGACTTTCTATAAATTTTCCTTCCTCGTAGTAATTCAGTAAAATTCGTTAACTTTGAGACCGATTATAAGCGAGCCAGTATTATCCAGGATGAATGACGAGATCGACCGATTAATTTAGAAGGTAAGGTAGAAGGTGAACAATGGCACGAACTCGAAATTCAGACTGTTAATTATACTCTAACACTAGCGGACGAGAAGGGGAGGGAAAAGTGGAATTCCCCCCTCTTTGGCGTATTCTAAAAGGTGAATTTGCTACTTAAAGTGTTGGTAAATAAGCGTAATTTCTGCTGATTCCCCCTTTATTGGAAATATTCCCCTCCCTTTGAATGTTTGGCTCATCCGCCAGTCGGCCAGTGTACTCTAAGGCTGTAATCTATAGTGGCGGTTGAATATCCTCGGAGTGAATATTATAGAATTTCACCCGAGCACCGCTGCCTGACAACTATATACACGCTCATATGCTGTCCAGCTAGCATTAAAATTGAACAGCTGGCCAATCAGCATAGAGAGCGAGCCAATCAGCATTGAGAACGCTGTGCGCTGTTCGCTATCCTGGTTGGCCGGCTGTGTATTTTTTTGCTAGCTGCACGGTGATTGGGTAAAATTCTATATTTCTACTCCGAGGATATTCAATCGCCAGTATACCAACCAGATGATCCGATGCCGTAATGCTTGCTAATTGCGGCAATTGACGAGCTGGACGCCGTTGCCGCGTTGTTCACCGCCGACAAACTGCCTGCTAAATCAGGTCATCATCACTTCATTTAATTAATCAAATATCATACTTGATATGATGTGCGCACAAATGAATCAGGTAGAAAAACCAGGCACATCTTATAGGAGTGTACTAGACGATAAAGGAAGAGAAAAGCGAAATTCCCCCTCTTTGGCGAGTTTAAAAAGATCAGTTGGTTCTCTATGGTGTAGGTAAAATGGCTCAAAACTGACAATTACCCCTGTTTGACAAAATGCCGCTCTCTTTCGAGATTCGAGGTTTGACTCATCCGCCTGTGCATTTGTGACAGCCTATTTTTTTTCAAGAAATTTAGTTTCCTTGTGAAATGTGAACAATTTGATAGGCTATATTGGTAGGCTTGACACTAGGTTAGTCTGGCAATTTGGTAGGTTTAGCATTATGGTAGGTATGACAGGCATGATAGGCTATATTTGCCGTCACATCCACGAACCAGCCACATTATTGGCCATCACAGGCATCTGTATATCTTGGTATCTGGCCATGACTCCACTGCCACCACCGCCACTGCCAACGGTCGGCGAGTCCGTTGGCAAACTGCCGGCCCGCGTCATCATCGACATTCGCAGTACGTTCGCGTCCACATCGCTGTCGCATAGATCGTCTGGAAAGAAAGATTGAGGGTTCTTCCGAAATCACTGGCGGACAAGTTAATCCACCAAAGCGAGGAGAATTTCGTCAAAGAGGGTAGGTTGGCAGTTTTTAGGCCATTTTACTTGCGTCTTAAGGAACAAATTCCACTCTTTGAAACCGCCAAAAAGGACCAAGCTCGTCCGCTAGTGCTTCAGATAATCCAGATACCCACAAAATCGCAGTCAACTTACGTAGTGATCACTAACGAAACGAACCTTATCGAAACTTCCGAAACGAACCTTCCTCCCGAAATATGTTACTTCGTTTCGATATTCTCGAAACGAAATTCCATAAGTTTCGTTTCGATTGCTACCGAAACGAAAAATTTCGATAAGAGTTTCGATTCGATTTGTGGGTTTTCAGTAACTGTGAACAACCTATCTGACCATTCACTTACTCACTCACTTACTCACTTACTCGTTCACTCACTCACTCACTTACTCACTTACTCACTCAGCACTCACTTACTCACTCACTTACTCACTCACTTACTCACTCACTCACTCACTCACTTACTCACTTACTCACTCACTCACTTACTCACTCACTTACTTACTCACTTACTCACTCACTCACTCACTCACTCACTTACTCACTCACTTACTCACTCACTCACTCACTTAGTCACTTACTCACTCACTCACTTAGTCACTCACTCACTCACTCACTCACTTAGTCACTCACTCACTCACACTCACTCACTCACTCGCTGACTCACCGACTAATGTTTTATATAATGGAAGTGGTTATGAAACGTGAGCTATACGTCTCATGTGTCTATGGAGGTTCGGTTGTAAGAATAAAATAGTTTATTAAACCTTATCGAAACCCTTAACGAAACTTTTTTCGTTTCGGTAGCTAACGAAACGAAACACGGAATTTTCGTTTCGAATCAATCGAAACGAAACTCAAAAATTTCGTTTCGTTTCGTTCGTTAGTGATCACTAAACTTACGACCAGTTTCAATCATGATTTTCGCACAATAAGAAGTAATGTGACATTTTTTGTAGAAGCACGTCACAAAAAAATTTCAATTAATTATTAATTTATTTGACATTGGCCCTCTATAGCCTATCCAGGGTTACTTGTTAGCCAAAAACTTTTCGGCGCGCTTTCGAAATTTCGAGAAACAAGTACTTTTTTACATAACATCTGAAAAAACACACGAAAAGTGCGCTCAATTCATTGCATACGTGCGTAACTGAACTGTAAAATCAATATTGATATCAAGAAACGCTGATCAAGCTATATGATCACCAACCCTGCAGTTCAGCGACATTTCGCTCCATACGCTGTTGCGACAATTGACGCTCGTATCCGCCGGATCTGAAAACCAAGAATATTCTCAAAACTATTACCCCCAATAAGTTTGCAAGATAACAATAAAGTAATAAATTACTCTTCTAAAGTGTTGTAATATATTTATTTGGTCATTTTATTAGGAGGTACTATGAAATAGAAAATTATACGACGTGAAAAATCATTAGTTAATAGTGTATCCAGAGTTTAGATTGTGAATTTTTCCCATTCATTTTTAGCAGGCAAATGTTTTTTTCGACAAAAAAACTACAAACAGAGCAGAAACCAATATATTGCTTTAGTTGCAACCGGTCGGGTTTGCAAAAAATCGTACAAAATACTGACCGCCGTACTCATTCATGTCTCCTGCATTTTAGGCCACTGACCAAAACATACAGTATACAACAAAAGTATTAAGTAAGACAAAGAAATGTACGAATAAAAAACTCTCTAAGGGTACGTTTATAGTTTTCCCTGGACTTTCCCGAGAAACGTGTGGT
Organism: Daptonema setosum; assembly: GCA_964036265.1. Taxonomy (NCBI): domain Eukaryota; kingdom Metazoa; phylum Nematoda; class Chromadorea; order Monhysterida; family Xyalidae; genus Daptonema; species Daptonema setosum. The sequence continues at coordinate 3,806,827 of OZ038444.1, forward strand.
CGCTGCTTATGACAACTGTTTCCTGGGAAAGTCCAGGGAAGACTATAAACGTACCCTAAGATGTATAATCCGCACCTGCTCAATATGTTATCGATATAATCGTGTTCATCCGCCAATACATCAGTCAGGTCATTCTCAATCTCGTCAGCATCGAGCTGATCAGGTTGTTCCACGTCCACCAGATCGTCGACGACATTGTCCAAGGCGTGGCCGACCATATTGGTTGACGACTGGGCGCCATCCGCCGACAGATTCGCCACGCCTGGAACGTAAGTATCACTAGCTTAATAAATTTATCAAATAAATTTTTGCCTATTTTACTTTGTTTTATTGTATCATGCACATCACGCCACGACTAACTTGTTAGTCGTTTTTTTGTGCCATATTGTCAGTATCTTATACACTGAATAAAATGACCTGACTTGACTGGCGGACGAGGGAAGAACGGAAAAGTGGAATTCCCCCCTTTTGGTAATTTAAAAAAGAAGAATTTTTTCCCTCAGGTGTGGATAATAGGCCTGAAAACTACCAATTCCACCCTCTTTGACCACAGCCCCCTCCCTTTGGAGGATTAGCTCGTTCGTCAGTGCCCAGTAGTAAGTATGAATCATATTCAGTAAGTTGTGGTCAGTCATTTAGCCACATTTAAAGTTTCGAAAAGTATTCGTACTATGACTTAATGAATAATCATACACAGTACTTACAATTTATAAATATTCATATCTAGCGGTTTATATAAATCCATATAGTTGAAATATCTGAAACAAACTGAATCAAATATGAAATCAAAATCACAAAAGTTTGGTTTGCCTCACGTTCACTTTGATTTTCTCAGCACATTAGGCTATGTGATTAACCTGTTACCTGTTAGTCAGTTTTGGTTTCCTCTTCTCAGTTAATTACACGGTCAATAAAACATTTGGGCTTAATGAAATGAATAGTAATCAAAATACAGGGTGTCCCACTTAAAAGTCCGGTTTTGTTTTTGGTCTAACTTTTGCAAAGTTCAACGGAATTCAAATTTTTCTGCGTCATTCGAAAGACAATTCTTGAAAATTTTGTTTGCTGCAAACGAAACTGAATTCGGAAATTTCTTTCCTTATTTATGCAAGTTATACGAAAGCACCCCGTTTTAGCGAAAAATGAGGTTTTTTCCTCTACTTTTTCTTAAGATTTGATATATTAAATAAACTTATAATGTCTTTCTGCATGTCAAACTATTCATATTCGGTAAGAAGATCAAAAATAATCATTTAATATTTTTATAAAACTTAATAAACTCTTTTCAAACCAAATGAAAGCACTTTTTGACTGTTTGCACCAAAATTCAGCGATTTTGCGCAAATGCAAGAAAATTCGAAAAATATTAGCGAACAACAATAATTCATATTCTTCGGTGTACAATCAGAAAAAAAGAAGCAGATAAAATTGGATTTGAAAACATTTCAAGCTAAAAGATAAATTTTAATTTTTGGGAAAAAACTGTTTTTTTTCAATGTCAAAAATTGGTGTCTTCGTAAAAATAACGTTACTACCGGAAAAAATTTCCAAATTCAATTTTGTTTTCAACAAACGAAATTTTCAAGAATGAACTTTCGAATGATTCTTAAATTTTTGAAATCCGTTGACCACTGCACAAGTTATACCGAAAACAAAACCGGACTTTTAAGTGGGACACCCTGTATATTAATCATAAAAATTAAAAAAAACATTATTTACCCGAGTTAGCGTCGTCATCCAGTTTAGCGCTGGACGTCATTCGGTAGAAGGCCTGCGTCAACGCCCTGTAATGTAAAGGGCTGCCTGGGATTCAAGTGAAAAGTTGTAGTGTTAACTACTCCAACCTTTGAATCGTTAGCTGTATCAAATGTAAGAGAAGGTGATGCATATTAGTCGGTTGTCCGACTCAACTCAACCCAACAACTGTATGCTATAACATGCAATCATCATGTTCACTGCATGTTACACTGGGTTGAACAAGTTAACGTGTCCTTTTTTCACTTGAATCTCAACAAGCTCTTTACAAAAATGGTGATGCGATTCGAGTGTTTACTTTGCTGGCGAATTTTTCCCAAAACTCCTCTGCGAATTGCCAATTTCATTAAAAAAAAATTTTAAAAAAATCACGCGCTTACGACATGTTTACAAGAGAAAGGTTCCGTTGTAATCACGGATATAAAAAAATCATTCAAATTTATTCAGTTGTTATGCCATAATAGCAAAGTAGTATACCAAGTCACAAATAGTGAAATAACGGTCATCCGATTTACCAAATGACAAATATATTATATGGTGAAGGGAAGGTGAAACATTCAGTTTGTATCACTAACGTATAATCCGACTCGAAATCACTGTTGAGCATGGCAGCGGCCGCACTGGATGACGTGGCCGTGGTGCCCTGACAACATACGTCATGACAATCGACGTGCAGATCGGCCGCGTCATCCTCAACCTCTTGAACGTCATCTGTAAAAAGGATGAAGATCAAAACAAAATGAAATACATTCAATTATTGAGTATAAATACCATTCGTGATTGGGGCCCGGCGAAGTCTTGATCCGAGTGAGACAACCCAACAATAAAAAATAGCAATGAATGGATCAAGCAGAACAGAAATTTATGTGAATTTATTTAAATATTTTTTCTTTGCTTTATACAATTTTTGCCCCGCATCGTTTTTCAAGTTTTTCAGTATAAAAAAAAACTTCGGTCTGTCTGCGCAAGTCAAAATGAACTCCAAACGGCCTTTCGCTTTTGGAGGTATTTTTTTTTCAGCATAAGTAATAAGTCGGTGCTGACACTTTGTACTCACGTTTCCCCAAAAAAATAATATATTTTTCCTGAATATAGAAAAAAACTATGAGACTCAATCATGTAATTTTATTCTTTACTTACTCCGACATCAACTCATAACGGAGAAAGATAGCGAAATAACGAACACCAACTGGTAACTTGTGTTCAACTTAATCTAGTATATATTCCATCAACTCAACTCAATCTTTTACTGCTATATTGACACGATAACTGAATAATTGGAAACTTTAATCCAACCGTTTTCGCACAAATCGCGCTCCACAACCCGATTGGCCGCATTATTGGCCACCCGGTCATTGTCTCGTTCTCTACTCAACTGATTGTTGCGGGTGGACGCACCGATTTGACCATCGTTGGCGCGTCCGGTAGCTGGAAAAATTATCGAGATTAATTTAATAATGAATGTTGATGTTAACATTAACTCCGTTTTATATTTTTTCATCTCTTTATTTCAGTGTAATTTGATATTCGACCGATTATGTGTGAGACAACACAATGAAATATGATATTTTCGGCATTGTCAAATTCGGCATAATCAATTTCGGCAAAGCATTATTTTACAGAAAACCTCATTTGGCAAACTGGACAAGAAACAAGGAGGGTTTTTTCATCTAAGAAGCAAGATTTTCTTCATTCAGCGTATGTACGCCAAAAAATGTCTTCTATTCAACATTTTTTTATCGGTAATTATCTAAAAAAATGTTTCGTTTTGTATTTGCACATATAATTTTGGTTTCAGCCAACCCACTGGCGGACGAGCTAATCCAACAGAGGGAGGGGAATTTCGTCAAAGAGAGGGGAATTGGCAAAATTCAGATCTTTTTACCTACACCCATAAGGAACAAACTCTACGTTTTGAAAGTGCCAAAGAGGGGGGAATTCCCCTTTTCCCACCCCTTCTCGTCCGCCAGTGGTGCCAACCATTATTCACGGGATCACCACTCTCCGATGAACTGCCGTGGCCACCGGACTCGTTTGTGTCCGCACCTAAAAAAACCCAAGAGTGGTACTTAAGTTACCCAAAAAGTAATGTAAAAATTACCAATAAGTAAACTAGAGTTTGTTTTTCATAAGGAAAATATTTGCTTATTATCATTCCTGTGATAAGTTAACACATAGAGATATTTTTTGATCAATGAGTTTGAGTATCAACCCGAGGAATTCATACAATTTTTGTAACTGTCGTAATGAGTTTTCTTCGTGTAAAATAGAAGATATTTTTAAAGGGCTGCCTGGGACTCAAGTAAAAATTGAAGTGGTAAATAATACAACTTTGAATCGTTAGCTGAATCAAATGTAAGAGGTGATGCATACCAGAGGGCTGTTCGACTCAACTGAACCCAACAGCTGTATGCTATAACATGCAATCATCATGTTCAGTGAGTTGTCACACGGGTTAGAAGTGTCATTTGTTCACTTGAATCTCAAGAAACTCTTTATTGAAGAAACATGAATTGAATACCAACATCTGGACGCATTATTCCCACGTCGATTTGAGGGTGGTGGCGGTGACATAACCGATCCGACCTTCCACTATCGCCCGATCGCGTCAGGGATCGACGATTCCAAGCCGAGATCGCCGTGAATAAGGTGATATTTTGCGGCGTAGTTACCTGCAGAGCAGGCCGGTTAATTTCTATTTAGAAAACTTTTTTTATACATTAATGATATCATTCGATTGTTTCTGAGAATAAATATTCAGCGGTTATCGGCAAAATTCGGAATGTAAGTATGTCAATATGTCGAAAAAAAATTTGGTCGCAAATCGCACAAATGACCTGTTTACTAAATGAACTCAAGCTTCAAATTTAAAAGCCGCAGCTTAAATTTGAAGCCGTGGCTTCTGGGTTTTAAGCCGCAGCTTTTTCGAATTTCAGTAGTTAAGAGTTTCAATTTTAAGCCGCAGCTCAAATTTTAAGCCGCGGCTTAAGCTAGCCCTATACTTTAACACTAGGTCCGGCTTTAAGCTGCGGCTTAAATCTGTAGACCCCGGATAGATACGTGAACGGGGCCAATGAAGAACCGTTCTTACAATTTGCACAGCAGTTAACCGTGCTAATCACATCGGACGCTAATATAGCACATTTAAATGATAACAGAACAGACTGAAAGTAAATACTCATTTTCGGCAATATTTAGAGACTTTTGAATGGGTTCGAACGTTGGCGTTCAAACTTCGGCCAGCTTTGCGGTTGCGGTAGAAAAAATGGCGGAGCCTTCAAATTTATGGAATTTTTTTAATGCTAAATTGAAGTGCATAATCGAATGAGCTCAGATATTTGACCCACATTTTTCAACTGGTACAGAATTTTGAATTTCTCATGTTAGTGCCAGCAATTCTTTTTTATTCGGTTGTTCGAAAGTTCGCTGAATTTCTGGAACCTTTCAGAAAGTGTGGTACTCAAAATTTGTTACTGAGAAAAATTTGAATAAAAGGTTTTCTGTACATTTTCCGGAAATTCCGTGAATCTTCTAGACAACCAAATTAATTGGTTTTCGTTGTTTCATTCAAAATTCCACCAGGATTTCCAGAGCCAATCCGTTGTACCTTCTATAAGAACAACAGCATAATTAATAAGCTATCCAAATACCAACCAAACTCATATCGTGTAAAACTTTTCATAGTTAGAATTCAAATAATCACCCATTTTCAACAACAACAAGAGAAGAATTCTGTGCAGGCCTCGCAGTGAGCGCTTCGTTTTTAGGTATTTTTAGGAATCTGGAATTCTCGAAACGGCTATAAATTCGTAAAAAATGTCGTAAGAAATACATAAAAACGATCGAAAACGACAGTCAACAGCAAATATAACAATAATATTATTTGGAGTGACACTCAATGTGATGCATCAAGAAAACAATCAGAATAGAAATATAATCTGAGAAAAATAGACATTGGGAACATGATCTGACAAGAATAGAGGTTGAAATAACTAAAATCGAATAATAGAAAATCAACAATAAATTCCAGTAACAATTTAAAGAATCTAAACAAAGTATACTTCAAATAAAATTCTTCATAATAGAATAGTTTCCAACAAGAACAAACAATTCAAATCAACCATCTTTCGGGCTAACAGACAACGCGCGCGAAATTCAAATACGCTAAAATCATTCAGTCGAACGTATTACAGTTGAACGTGTGCAATTCACAAATTCTAGAGTCACAAAAAGAAAACCAACGACACATTTTAATGAAAAAAACGCATATATCCATCAAATTGTTATGTAATGTACCAAATTCTCCTCACTTCTGTACATACACACAAGATAAAAAAGTCTAATAAAGTATTATCTCTTACTCTTGTCATTAGGATGGCGCAACAGGGAAAGCATCATCAAAACTTGAAATGACCGCCAACCAATTTACCGAAATTTGTCCAAGATCTGAAGAAATCCACAAGTACTTCGACCAAATGAACCGACACAATTGGAAAGTCAAATTCAAAGATTTACAATCAAAATCAAATCAATTTTAGTCAAATTCAAAGAAAAACTAAAATTTAATCATCAAATTTGATCTTTTTGTTCTGCGGCTCACCACCGCCGTCACCGCCGAAACTGCTGCGACCACCGCCGAATCCACCGCCACGTCCGCCAAAACCACCACCGCGACCACCACGACCGCCTCGATCACCGCCGCGACCTCCGCGGAAACCTATAATTTTTTTATTAAAAAAATACAATAAATAATCGACATTAATAAACTCGAAATCAAACCACTTGACAAGAAAGCAAGAAAGTGCAAAAAAATTGGCTTCATGATTTATTACTTAAATTGGGCCATTTTTATAGTAGAATGAAACTAGCGCAAAAATAGCGTGCGGCGTGCTTTCAAAATATAATTTTCCGCTAAATTCAACCCCAATGATGAACAATGAAAAACCAATTAAAATACATCTGAATTGTATATTCTTATTCTTATTAATATATAATATAAAATAATTTAAATTCATACAAACCTCCACGTCCGCCGCCGCCCTGGGGACACTCGCGAGACATGTGACCCGATTCGCCGCATTTGAAGCACGCGCCTGCAAACGAGAAAAAAAACTATGAAACTAAATTTTGTATTATCATTAAAAAATAAAAAACATTCAATAAAACACTGCCATTCGTGCAAAACAGAATGACTGGACTGAATTTGATTCCGATTTCATTTTTCTCTTGCTGCCTGGCGAATGAGTCATTTCAGATACTACATAGCAACCAAGCAGGAGACGCAGTTAAAAATATGCAAATATAAATGATTAAAAAGCAAAAAAATTAAACAGGTTGAGTGAATAGTGAGCGGAAGTTTCCATGGTTTTTTTAAATTTTGCATATAAAAAATTACCAGGTAAATAAAATACATGAGAAAAAAGCGTAATTGTCTTTTTAAATAAATTAGAAAAAAATCCCGCGAAAAATACCTGGTGTGCCACCGCCTTGCGGGCATTCGCGGGACATATGACCCGCTTCACCGCATTTGTAGCACGTCATACCGCCTGAGAGAATTTACAAAAATCACAATTCACAAAATAAAGTATGCGAAAATTATTATATACGCGAGAAATAATACGTTGAATAAAAAATAAAAACTCTTCCCATTAAAAAAAATATCAAAAAATAATTTAAAAAAAATTGTCACAATTTTTGTCTCGCCAAAAATTACCTGGTGTGCCACCGCCTTGCGGGCACTCGCGGGACATGTGACCCGCCTCACCGCATTTGAAGCACGACATACCACCGCCTAAGAGGTTTGAGAAAAAAACATCGTATTACAAGTTGACGGGGTAAAACGATGGAATTCAAAACGCCAAAAAAGCCACCGTTTGAAAAAAAAACTCAAAACCAGAGGATTTTCAGTGGTAAGAGTATAAGTAGTAATACAGTCGATCATGTTAAACCTTTCTAAAAGCTGCATGGAATTTTATATCCAGACACATTGACATAGAGAAACGAAATTTTATTTCCACTTTTCGGGTTCGTCGATTTGATTTTTTTTATTCTAATCACGATTTAACAAAGCAAAACTAATATTCGATTTTGTACCGCTGGCAGATAAGTTTCTCACAACTTGGAAAGGTTTTATCATAATCGACTATAGTAGAATGAAGAATAACCTGGAGTGCCGCCGCCTTTGGGGCATTCGCGAGACATATGACCAGCCTCACCGCATTTGAAGCAGGATCCTGCAGATTTTAAACTCGAATCTTTCATATAACATAAAAAACTGAAATCTGCTGACTTACAGATTCAGGAAATGTCATATTTTTTTCCGATATCCCGAAAAAAATCAGAAAATTGTGAATATAACGAAATAATTTTTACTTTAAAACTTACCCGGGGTGCCGCCGCCCTTGGGGCACTCGCGCGACATGTGACCAGATTCACCGCATTTGAAGCACGCTCCTGTAGATATGAATAAACTAAACATAATTTATCCCATTTATCATTCTTTCTCAAATAGCAAACAAGCAGGATTTTTTTATAGTCGGTTATGATACACCTTTCCAAATTTGTCATGGCATCTCCTATCAACCGTACAAAAACCTAAAAAAATGCTTTTCTCGCCGTGTTTACAATTATTCAGCAAAACTATTTACGAGAGAATTTTAGGAGGGAAAAGAAAAAAAACTGTAAAACTATTCTCGGAAATTTTTTTAGAGCTAAAGTACTATTCCTCTTTATATCTTTACATGAAATCCTGTACACCTTTTTAAACAATTGTAACCTGGGGCTCCACCACCACCGCCCTTCGGGCATTCTCTCGACATATGGCCGGCCTCACCGCATTTGAAGCACGAACCTGAGAAAAATTACTCAGTGAAAAATATCAAAAGAGCAGTAAATTTTTTGCAAAAATACTTTTATATGATTAGTAGAAATCATATGAAAAAATCGGAATTTCACAGGTAGTGGTCCAATTCGGGTAAGATTTTCTCATTCGTCTCAACAAAAAAATTTACAAGCGACGTTTCCACAACTTTCTTCACAATAAAGAGATAAAAATTCAAAATTTAAACGATTTTTTTGAAATTTTTATGAAAAATTATTCACCTGGTGTGCCGCCGCCCTTGGGACACTCGCGCGACATGTGGCCGGATTCACCGCATTTGAAGCACGACATACCGCCACCCATTTGACCGCCTGAAAAATAAAAATTTCATCAAAAAAACTAAAAAATCTTGAAATAATCTTTGTCTTGTCAACTGTTTTCAAAAATTATTTTTATTGACCCTCGTCACCATTGCACACAAAACGCAATGTAATAGGCGCGACAGACATTATCTTGTTAGAACGTGACTCATGTGAAAAATACCTCTTCTCTAAAATTCGCGTTGGAAAAATTCAAATTCGAACTGGTTATGGTTACCGTAAAAATAGGCCGTTTTTATCTTTGGGGTAATTAAAGTAAAAATGTATCTCTGGGTTCCCCAGTGTCATTAAGGCGATAAAGCGCTAAAATGACGAATTGTCAACATATAAAGGCTAAACTTCCGAATTTGTCCCCATTCCCATTGTACGACACTTTTTGCCTGCCATATATGAAAGTTGTATAAATTGCATATACGTATGATCGATCAGCTCGTTAAATTCTTTTCGAACTTTTCATTACTGGTTCGGGACATTTTCAACAATTTGCGTTTTGAACAGAGGTGGGCCGCAGGGGGGGGGGGGGGGGGGTAGGGGGGTTTACCCCCCCCCCCCCCCCCCACTTTTCAGGGTCGGCGGGTAGCCTACCCCTCCCCCCTAGACAAAAATTTAGGTCGCCTACCCCCTCCCCCCCCCTACTCGAAATTTTTGAGAAAATCGGCCTCAAAACCTCGATTTTGAGGCTCATTTTTCAAAATTTTCTGGCTGTAAGAATTTTTTTTCGAAGAAACACGTTTTCTGGGTTAATTTTCTTGGTTAAAACCTGAAAAAACCGGTATATGTGATGTTTATACCATATAATAGAAGATTTTTTAGCAAAAACAAGCAAAAAACAAGCGTTTTATGCGAAAAAAAAATTTTTCTACCCCCCCCATCCCTACTCGACCTTACCCCCCCCCCCACTTTTCGGACAGGTCGGGTAAAATGGCATTTTCTGTCGGCTACCCCCACCCCCTGCAAAGTGCCAAAAAACCCGGCCCACCCCTGGTTTTGAAGAAAAAAAAATAAGCCGTAATTTTTTTAATTTGGTAACCATGCGAATGCACGTTAAAAAAAGATTTGATTGCACTGCGCGCCCAAAAAACTGGAACTCTTTGAGTAATACTTACCACGTCCACCGCCACGAGGTCCGCCGCGACCTCCACGTCCGCCACGGTCGCCACCTATAATAATAAAATAAGTATGTAAAAATAAACAATATGGAAACAATAATGAAAATAAGAAATCAAATTATATAAAATGAAAATCGCAGCTCATCTTTCTTCGCTGTGTTTAGATGAAACACATCGCACTGTCTGCGAGCAACTGGAGGGCGTGATCTCAATTTTTTTTCTTTTTATTAGCGAAGCAGACAGTCTTACGAACAATGCATCGAACAAGTACGATAGTCGACTTCATCGGGTTCGAGGTATTTTTCATTTCAAACCCAAAGCTTCAATCAAACTTAGTTGACCCCACGGGTTCCAGAATTTTTCCTGCGAGTAAACCTAAGCCTAAATTGATACAGGCCACTTCACCTACACCTTAGGGTACAAATTATACTTTTTGAAAACGCCAGAGAGGGGGGAATGCACTTTTCCCACCCGTTCTCTGTCGCTAGTGAGCTGACCCTCCAAAAGGCAGGTATCAGGCCACTTGACCTCCACCTTAGGGTACAAATTATACTTTTTGAAAACGCCAGAGAGGGGGGAACCACTTTTCCCACCCGTCCTCGGCCGCCAGTAACAACAGCCGAACCGACCTCGCCCTCTGCCGCCGCCTCGGGGCGCGCTGCCGGGTGGTTTGGGTAGGAATCGTTCCAGTGGCAACAGTTTGGCCGGATCAATGAAGACCTGCAAGAAAACCACTGATTATATTAAAATTATAAAAGATTAATAATAAATAATAATAACCCGGTTAACCTGAAAAATATACAAGATTCAAAAAATATAAAAATACTAGTCCAACTACCTTTGTGTCCTCTTTGAACGAGGCGGCCTTGGTGTCGTCTTTTAGTTGTACGGATATAGACTGAAAAATAACAATGAATCGATTAATAACCGAAAAATTACACAAAATCACAGAGTTAAACGCAGTTCATGATAAAATTTCCAGCGTTTCCATTCATTCAAACATTTCGTACCACGTATCAGTTCATGACGAAAGTGTGTGGACTTCATGATTTTTTGTTGTTTTTATGACTTGAAAGTTCATTTTTAAATGATAGCCGAAAAATTAAAAACTCACATAATCCTTCATTGTGCCAAAAATCTCGTCGACTTTGCCAATCTGCGATTTGTTTTCCAGATAGATGGGAGCATTGAAGTAGGGAATCTTTTCATTGGTGCATTTGCATACCAGTTGCTCTTCGCATGGGTGGGAGAAGACGCCGAGCTCTGTAAATAAATTTTGTTATATTTTATGAGTAATTTTTTTAATGAAGTATTACTCACTTAACTCGATCCAGGGTATGTCAAAAAAGGTAAAATTTAGTTAATTATTTCATTGCATTTCGGGTTATTTGGTGAAAAATCATGAATTTTGAAAGGTACGTTTTTAAGTCTAACTACATAAATGTCCCATTAAATTTTTTTTCTTCTAAAAGCAAGTTTTGATTTAAAAAAAAAACAAGTTTTCGGCCAATTTTCGGTCAGCTCAGTCAACTCTCGAACTCAAATTCTGTTGATCTGTTGCTAATTTTATATGAAAAATTGTTTTCGGAAAATCAAAGTCCCACATTTTCAACCAACCGACAACGTAATCAGGTGGGCCGGTGTCGAAATTTCTACCACCGCCGCCGCCCCGACCGCCGAATCCACCACGACCACCGCCGCCGCGTCCGCCTGAAAAGCAATTAAGATTGATAATATAAAAACTGGATCGAAAAGACGGTTGAGCTGTTTTCTATACAATGAAAACTAGTTTGACATAGTAGATAGTGGAATTGTTATCTCTCGGAACAAGCAGCGAAGATTTACCCGCGTAAGCTGGGTCGTCGGGCCTTGGTTGGGCATTTAAGAGCCCGCGCAGCTGAGTTGTTCTAAGTAATTCGCTCACACATTGAAACGCCCTGCGCTTAGCCGATTTTTTGTATTTATCTTTACTTAACCACTTTTTTGAATATACTTCTGTTTGGACGTTCGTATAAAGAACTGGACCATCAAATAAACGTGATCAAGTAAAATCTACTCGATTGACCTCTTAGACCCCTCTTTGAACGACTCCTAACCTAATTGAACCTAATGTTCATATAGCCTTAGGAGTCCGACCCCTGTTTGAACAACTCCTTTTTGAACGTTCAATCGGATCCCAAAAGTACAATCCAACCGAAAATTAAAAAATCACCGCGAGCTGAACCATGGGCCGTCAAGGAAAACCGCTTTCAGATAGCCCGTGAGTGAGTGAGTGAGCGAGTGGGTGAGTAAGTGAGTGTCTACTGAAGAAAAAAGGGGAGAAAATTTTTTTCGACACTAACCACCTCGACCACGGAATCCACCGCCACCGCCACCCCGACCTCTACCTCCGCCTCCACGTGGACCGCCGAAACCCATTTAATTTATTATATTATTTATTTGTTGAAGAAAACTAATCAAGCCAGAAATCGGGCGTTTTTATTTTTATTTTTTTTTTCGTTTTCTTCACCACGCTATACGACGGCCACAGAATTTTCTGAAAGTAACGGAAGATTGAAACGATTATTTTATTATTATTATTATTTATTTACCAAAAATTAAAAAAAAATTTTACGGTGACCACTCCATTCACTACGCGCAGGGGAAGAATTCTACAAATTCTGCAAAAAGTCATAAAAGTTGCATTTTATACAAAGAAAAAGTTTACAGACAAATGAGTAAAAAATTGGTTTGTTCGGAGGTTTTTGCTCATAAACAGTAGACGATTATCACTATAATAACAACAAAAATCCTAGGTTATCCCAGGTTATTCCAGGTTTATCGCTAATATACATAGGCCCCATACACGTCCAAATCCTGGCTAATCTTGATTAACCCGGGTTAATCTTTTTTCGTAGTGTATAAGTATGCCCATGGCTAATCTTGATTAGCCATGGGCATACTTATACACTACGAAAAAAAGATTAACCCGGGTTAATCAAGATTAGCCAGGATTTGGACGTGTATGGGGCCATATTCTGGTCAAACCATACAATTTTTATAATGCTCATTGATCCATCAGATAACCTCGAATAAAATAAAATTAAATTAAAAAAATTTTTGTGCAACTGCTAGCTTATTTGAATTGATACTGGTACAAATGGATCGTTTTTTGTGACCGTTTGGCTATTATACAGTTGGTTGATTTCCTAATAAATTGGCCTTCTACTCAGCTCACGCTGTACTGATTGTATGACCGATTACTTGACTGACTGTCTGACCATAGAGTAAATAACTGATTATTGATAAAACTACTGAACGGCTGACTGACCTTCTGATTGATTTACCGATTGACTAATGGAATAACTGTCTGAATGACTAGCTTATTGATGGGCTGACTGTCACATTGGCCCCGTTCACGTATTTATCTGAGGTCT
>OZ038444.1:3820506-3860105 GCA_964036265.1 Daptonema setosum
CCCTCCCCCACCCCCACCCTTCTTGTCCGCTAGTGGCATCAGCTCATTGTTATGATGTCGATGATGGTGATGCTTATATAAGTATGTATAGGAACAAAACGTCACATGACTGGCCCCAACTTTCCGACAATTTTTCTGATGAGAGAATAGCGAAACAGCCCGAGTTCGCCGTCATCAGACATCAGAAACTCGTTGCACTTCAGGCTGGTCTGCCCCCACAGCACTGAAGTGCCCAGATTCACCGGCGTAGCGTGGCACCCGTAGAGATTTTTTGATCCCACGCAGTTTTCCACGCAATGAAGCCTAACGGCCACTTTGATTGGCCAATCTCTCTAATACCATAGAGTTAGTCAACATATCAAAAATACAACGATAAAACCGAACAACAGCACCAAAGTATTGGCATTTTTTGAACCCCTATAGATTGTCATGGTCCAAAACTGAAAAGAGAGGACAATTCACCATTGTTTTTCACTGTTCGGTGAAGCAGTCCGGAAGCATATTTGGAAACTGCGACGGTATTTTGTGCGACCCAACGACAGCTAATAACCATTTGATTGTTTGTACGGCTCCGGCTTAGTTGCGAACACAGACCGTACGTTAGTAAAGGAGATAGCCTAGCCTAGCCTCTTCGTGAATCCAAAACAAAAAAGTCTAGTTCGGGATTCGTGATAAAAATCACCGCAATCCGGAAACCTGGCAATTTGCTTTGGTGTCGTGAGGAGTTGTAAATCCAAATGAATTGAAAATCTATTACAGTAATTTAGCACAAATGACAGAGAAAAACGGCAAATTATTACTTTCCTACATAATGGTCATGTATTTATTATGATGCCATTAATAAATCATGTCATTAGTTCGAAGTTTTGGTCGTCCAAACTTTGCTAAGTCGACTAATCGAGCGGCGTACCCGTGCATGGGAGGAGGCGTTTTCAACTTTGGCTTTTTCAACTTCGGTCTTTTCAACTTCAAAAAAAAACTGGGGAGGGTGTTTTCAACTCTGGCTTTTTCAACTTTGGCTTTTTCAACTTCGGTGTTTTTAACTTTGAATGCATATATTATTATGTGTGCCTAACCCTGTACCACTAATTATGGATGTTTAGATAGATTTTCATTGAATATGCTTGCATGCATGTGAGTGACTAGTGAGTGAATAAGTGAGTGAGTCAGTGAGTGAGTGAGTTATTTTATTACACACACACACAGCTCAAAAATTTGGCGGTTAATTCAAATTTATTGTTTCGGAAAAGTAGCATAATATTTTATTAAAAATTTTCAATAAAACTTATATTATTTTATTTTTATTTAATGATTATTAGATTTTATTTTATTTGTTAATTTGTTATTATGCCAGAGGAAACCTGACCGGTCAAATAGGGGTCTGGTCAAATAGGGGTCGGTCAAATAGGGGTCCGACCTGAATGTAATCTGATGATATCTAATTGTACAATCTTAACTTGTTGAAACATGCACATAAATATTAGTCTGGTTCTATGTTGTTGATAAATTTAATGAATTAAATGATGTGTTCATAAGTTTCATTGGTTTGTTAAAATTTTCACCCGTTTACCCTATACCGTTCAATAAAGATGGCGATAACAGTGCCGTCAAACTTTGTGAGTAAACGATAAATCTTCGATATAACTTTTATCTTCGAAGCGAAAAGCGAAATCTTATGTTAAAAGTATAATGTGTTTACCGCAAAGTTGAAGAGACCGAAGTTGAAAACACCTGCTCGCGAAAAAAGACCGAAGTTGAAAAAGCCAAAGTTGAAAAAGCCAAAGTTGAAAACACCCTGCCGCGACTCAAATTTTAAAGTTGAAAAGACCGAAGTTGGAAAAGCCAAAGTTGAAAACGCCTCCTCCCCCCGTGCATACATACTATACCACTGGCGGACGAGCTGATCCTCCAAAGGGAGAGGAATTGTGTCAAAGAGGGGGGAATCGGCAGAAATAAAGTCATTTTATACGCTTTAACACACTTCTACAGTCGGTTTATCGGGTTATGTCCTGTAAACCTTTCGCCATTCACATCCTATTAAAGCGAGTGTAAACTAGTGTAATTTTTTAACTTTAAAGTCGCAAAACGTAATTTCACTTGAAGTGTAATTTAACGGTAATTTAAATGATTAATTTGCAGTGATTAAATAATACAATGAAGTTCCACACATTATATGAAGTTATTTTTTAGAAAAAAGGTTAAAAATCAGTTTCAATATACATGTCTTTTTATGTGTGGCTTTGCTGCGTAGGAGCGCACATGATTACACAGAACCCAATACGGGTTCGTGTAAAAAAACTGGAATCGAAATTTGATTTTGAAAAATAATATTAATTTATTTTGCATAATTTTTTAGTTGAAATTAAATTTTCCGTTGTGAAACAATTTTTTCTGTATTGTTCAGTTTTAATTTCAGTTGTGGGTAAAAATCTAAAAGGCGTGCCGTGCCGTGCCGGCTGAAGTTGGGCCGCCGGCTCATGGGCGGCTGGCTACCGGTATTTAGTCCGGTCGATCATCATGGCCCGACGTCGTATCAGGATGTAACGTTAGTGTTTCTTTTTTTTTCAATTTGTTGGAAAAGCCAATACATGACGCTGCGTGATTTGACATAATTGTCCGATGATTGTCACTGATTATCGGATATAAATCACTGAGTTTCTAAACAAGGTGGTGAATGCTGTTCTGAGATGTAGTTCAAGGTGCCGACCACGAATCCGTTGAATGAACTATTTCCTCCTAGAAAAATACATTGGTTCATCTCCAACCCAGACCTGTTCTCATCACCCGGTCGGTGTATATCTCTTAGTTCGCGTGAGGTGATATGAGTATTAGTTATACGCATCCGTTCCGCGCGCGTTTGGTATCTAACCATTATCATTTCAGATGCCCTATGCGTCGCAACGGGTTACGTGATTGGGGTCGGCGACCAGTAGGAATCGGCGACAGTGCGGTTGTCGCTGATGAATACGAAAATGGAAAGGTTGGCTTCCATGTGCATTTTTCATGATTAGGTGAATTGAACGTTAGCCGAATTTCTGTTAGAATCAAGTATCAAAATGTTTGACTAACCTTTATTCTTCGTACCGATGACTTTTGTTATAATCATAACGGTCAGTACATTGTTTTTGAAGTGGTTGAATAAGTTGCAAAGATCACAACGATATTAATTTTTTTGTCTTCTTAACGAATTCTACTTGCAGGTCCAAAGATCGTAAAGGGAAAAGAAGAAAATGCCGGACCGATTTTATATTGATATCATGATTTTGGGATTAAAGTGATTAATTTTATATGACTGAATGAAATAAATTTTGTTATTTCTTTCGGGTAAAAATAATTTAGCATTCTAATTATATTTGTTTACGTGTGAAATGAATTCAAATTTTTTAATACCCTAGAAATACCAATTTAATATCCATATCAATAATGCTTCACAGAAGTTATATTTGATTATCACAATAAATTTAATATCACAGCTAATGTAAATTATATAACGAGGTTCTATAAATGTTACTTCAGGAATAAAATATTATACATAACAGAATCAATAGGGGGTTTTATCAAATTTTATATTGTGACGATTTTTGAAACTAATATAAAATATCATAAACCGAAAACAGTACAAAATTTTTACAAAAATCGTCACAGTATTGTGGCTTGCCAAGGATGCAACTGCATGCGTATCTTCTATTATAGCCGGCAAAAAGTTATGAAACCTAACCTATACATGATTTTGTTGTGGGATTGGTTAAAAATTTCAGACAAATTGACTACCATGTACGGCAGTTTTCGACCATTGGAAGGCTCGTACTCGAACGGCCCACCAATGAAACAACGCCGTACACAGTACATTAATCGGATCCAAAATCGAATGCTCCGAGGCTCTTCGGTTGATCACAGTAAAATAGCCGGTGCTTTGAGCAAGGTTGCAATTGAATTTTCGCTAAACTCGCAATTCTATACCTAGTTGCGACGAACGGACAAGTGTTTAAATCTGTTATTTTGTGACAGTAAGTGAAAAGTAATATTCTTTAAAATTTGCTGATTCATTTCGGTAACGAAATGCTTGCTGATTCACTTCTGTAACGAAATGCAGTCGCATATCACATTCTTGAAATATCACAGTTCGACGATTAATCATCATTGCTTCATACTGCAGCGACCCACCATTGAGGCGTTACCTGAAAATATTGGAAAAATTTATAGTTTACTTACGGTACTGTGCGATTCAAGTACAGAAACATTCAGAAGTTATTGATCTTGCTATACTGAAACTGTTTTTAGATCCAAAGTCAGTCAAAAGCCAATGAGCCGACTGGAGGAGACCACAGAAACAACGACGAAAACAAAGAGGTTCCTTAGCTCAGTATTTTGAACATTCAGTAGAGCTCAACATGCTGAAAAATTAGGAAACATGTAGCTGAAAAACCAAGTACACATAATAATTCATATTAGCAGAATACCCCACATGAAACCCGCCGGTGGCTGTCAACACTTCAGCCGTGGCCTGTTCAACTACGTGCGATTGGCACATTGCATGGCAATGCCCAAGATGGACAGGTAAACAAATTACGCAGATCTAACACATACTTTTATCTGTTTACTATTCTAAAATGGGTGAGGAGTACCATGAAGATGGTTGACGTGATAATCTCTGGCTAATGGAAGTTTTTAGTCAGTTTTCAATGTTGGTATAGACTTTAAAAGAATCCATCTAAGTTATTTTTGTTAACAGTATACCGTGACCAAGCTACATTTACTTAACTGAACAGTGATTGACACAGTTACACAATGATTCAGGTTCAAAGATCCCCACTGTCAGAAACGAGGTTGAATGTGGCACAACAGTGTGAGGTTAGAAAAAACCACACGATTTAGACTAAGCGTGTTGTCATAGGATGAACTACATAACCAAATTCAAAAACTACAGAATAATCGGAACGTGACTCCGTGTTTACAATTGAAATAAATACTTTAAAAGGTTTTTCAAAAAGAGGAACGTTAAGAAAAAAATTACTGATGAAGAACTATCAACCTAATTCAATGAAGTTTACGATTATAACATTACAGAACATCAACACGAACTCGAGTTGTTCACCGCTTTCTGGGCCACGTGAAACAACACATGCTGTGTATGAAACTCATCAAAGTGGAAAGGTTATAATACCCTTCTAAACAGAGATCGACCCTACAGAACAGAGATTTAATTTAAAAAGTCATGAAAGCCATGCGAATCAATTTTTTAATTGAATAACAAAGCTGACGTTTTCCAGGTTCAAAGATTTCAACAACAACAACAACAACAGCACCAGGAAGAGGTGCAGGACGTTAGTTCGAAATGAATACATTGTACAAGTTAATTTTAGTTAGAGATATAGTTAGATACATGATTTTTTTTGCAAAGGACATTTGGTTTTACATACAGATGGACATGGATGAAGTCGCGCCTGCAGCTGATGTACTCGTCAGATGTGATGTCCAGAATGAAATGGTATAATTCTTTTTTATTAAGATCATGTTCAATTGAAATATATAGGATTTAACGATCATAGAATTACAGGACATCAACTTGGACTTGAGTGGTTCACCGCTGTATGGACCACGTGAAACAACAAATACTGATAATGAAAAGGATCAAAGTGGAAAGGTTATGTTACCCTACAGCCTACAGAACAGAGTTTGAACTTGAATAGTCATGAAAGCCATGAGAATAAATATCTCAGTTGAATAACAAAGTTGAACTTTTCCAGGTTCAAAGATCTCAACAACAACAACAGCAGCAGCAGCAAGAGCAACATATACAGGAGGTTATTTTGAAATAGATACGATTTAGAAATAGATTTTGAAGAAGTTACGCTCAGTTCAAGACTTAGAGTATAGTAAGATAAAATATTGTAATTAGTTTTTTTTCATGCAGATCGACATGGAAGGAGATGCATCTGAAGCTGATGAACTCTCCAGCAGTGATCAACTGAAGGCCACAAGAAAAAGAAAACGACAAGAGGTAAGTCGTAAATTATCATCCAATTCAAATTTTCTTCTCAATAAATCAAAGGTTGCTTCATAAATTCACTAAATAAAAAGTATCCTTGTTTAGAATCAGCGGAAGGCGCGGAAAAGACGGTATTGGTCCACAAGAGAGAATGCGCTAGCTGACCAAGAGCGGGCAAACAGCATGCAATTCGACATGAACTCCGGCATGACAGAATCAGAGGCAGCGAAGTCAACGGCATCACGAATCGGACTTCGCTGGTGCAAAACTGTGCGTAGGGCAAGAGGTAAGTGCACACTAAGTTTCATTTCATTCGTAGTCAGTAATTTTGGAAATTACAGTGACCTTCAGGAGAACCGAATGCAGACCTTTTTGACGGCCAGTTAAGCGCTTGATTTATTGTTGCAACTTGCAACACTTGGATTCATTCCATCCAACATATCTTCCTGTTGTTCCAGCCCGTCATCTACTTCGAATGGCGAAAGGTGGTGTGCGTGTCAAGTTACACCATCGTGGTGGAGTCAGTAAACGAGTGAAAATCGACGAATTCGCATTGATAGCTATGAGGCGCCTCATTCACCAAGGTTTCTTCAATCGTGGCGTGCCACCTACCTACCTACGAGTTTGGGCCGCGATGCGAGTTAGCAGCACTATTTTATGAAATTATGGGTGGCAGCACTATTTCATGTAATTTGTATTAAGTGTGTGACATTTAGAAGTAACACAACCTGAAAATCACCAAATGCAATGTACACAGGAAACGATGCCCGAGCAGTGCAAGTTTGGACCTTCAACGATGGTTAAGGTGTTGAAAGAAACACTAGGTTTCGTGCAGAAGAAACATAGCGACAGTGTGACCAAAGCCTATGCCTCCAAAGCTATCGTGCGACAGAGAATCGAGTTCATTACCTTGCTGAAAAGGTATATAGAAGAAGGTCGGATGATAGGCTTCCAGGTCCGGTTATCTTCATTGTTATTTTTTCGAATTAATACTAGTTTCGCAAAATGTTTCAATACAACAGATAAAAAGAGCTCGATATCAGCAAACAGCATCGATACATGCATAACACTACATAGTTGTACATATGTAGGATGAGTCCTGGGAAGACGGATATCGGCCACCGAAGAACAAGACCCTGACCGACCCAAGAGTGACCGGAGCAGAAATACTGCGACCAGGGTCAGACATCAAAGGCACATGCGTTATTGTGCCCAAAGGTAAGTGGTGATTTTAAATAAAACAGTAATAAGTTAGCCATTTCATGCTAATAGCTACACATTTATCGGAAACATGACACTAATTTACAAAGTTGTTCGGTTAACATCAGCCTCTCACAAAGCACATACAATTTGATTTTGTTCTGTAAGTGCAGTTAAGCAAACTGCTTACAGATAGTTCGCCTCGACAGATGGTCAACGCAATGATCTCGAAAGAAATGGGTGTGATCAACCCATGGGTTCGGCCAGTTGGCAAACGACGAAGGGAAAAGAAGAAAATGCAGCCAAGGAAGAAGGCACCATGTAAGTTTATGAGTGACCTTTGTGTTCTTTTTACACACGACACGACCCTGTTAAACTTTTGACTGACAGGGGTGAACTTTTAAATTTTATTATGCATTGATTTCATGCACATTTAATACACTATTGTGAATAGGAGGGTGCGTTTCAGGTAGAAAGAACAAAGATGGAAAAAGCCAGGGTACACAAAAGACCTGTGGTGAAGGTAGCGGAGTCGGTAGCGATGCAGAGTCCCAGGAAAATGATATTGATATTGCTGAT
Source organism: Daptonema setosum (assembly GCA_964036265.1). Taxonomy (NCBI): domain Eukaryota; kingdom Metazoa; phylum Nematoda; class Chromadorea; order Monhysterida; family Xyalidae; genus Daptonema; species Daptonema setosum. The sequence goes on from OZ038444.1 coordinate 3,828,275, forward strand.
AAAGCAATATACGCAGATTATCACGCCAATATGTCTGAGGGTCTGTTCAACCCATGGTTGCGTGATACCTGCACAATGATTCCTAGGGGCTCTGTCATCGTTGCCGACAATGCTCCTTACCACAATGTGCGAGTAAGTTACCTGGCACCTGAGGGTTTCATTATTTCTTTTATATTAATATATATTAAAACGTAATAATCATGAGCCGAGTGGTAATTCCGGTTATAATAAACAAACTTTGTTTTAGCAACCGGTGGCGCCGAAGAAATGGAATCTGGCAACCATGATCCCGTGGGTCGAACAGCACATGCCCGACTTTGCCTATGCAAACAAAACGGCGAAGCAGATTATGGATGCCATTCGTGCTTTCCGTCGCACTCAGCCCTATACCGTAAGTAAGCTAAATAGTTCAATCATTACTTTACAGCAGTAGCGGACCAGAATTGAAGGGAAAAGTGGAGTCCCCGTTTTGAAAAAGCAGAATTTGTTCCATAAGGTGTAGCTGAAATGACTTGAAAACTGCCAATTCCCCCTCTTTGTCAAAAATGGCCCTACCTTTGGTGGATTGGTTCGTCCACCAGTGCTTTAAAGTGAGATAACTGATGAAATTGCAGTCCGATGTCATTGCCAAGGAGACCAACGACATCATCATTCTACGTCTACCGCCGAACCATTCCAGTCTTAATCCGATTGAGAATTTCTGGTCGTGGTTCAAGTCGGATGTGAGGCGCACTCAAGGCGCTAAGAAGCGCAACGCCGACCAACTGCAGCAGTTTCTGATGAAGACCTTTGAGAAATGCCAAGAGAAGCGTCGAGAGGACATCAACAAGGCCATCGATAAGACATACAAAGTAAGTTCAATTCATTATTTAAGTAGAATCAGACTCTGAACTGTGATGTCGGCGAAACTAAATTACCATGTTAAAATGAATAGACTGACAACAACACTTATGGTTGCAGCTGATGGATCAATATCTGATAACAGACGGCGCTGTGTTGAAGCACCTGAAGGTCCGACCAATCGTGATCAACATGGAGCAGTCCGAGTCTGACCCAGACACCGAAGAAGAGTGATTCAATATTAATGATACATTTCCCTTTGTACAGTTTGCATGTTTTGTATTTATGCTTTGACCATATTCCGATACGTTGACATGAGAATGCTGTGAGAAACTGTGGTCCCTTATATTACCATTTGATGGAGATGAACCAGTTAATAATTTACACTACATTTCTTATATTAGTATGATACGATTTATGAATAAGAATGCTCAGAACAGAATAATATCAATTTATACATTTATAATTAGGATGGTGGGTAAATAACATTTACCAAGCGACATCTCAATTCGACATTTAAAATTAAAAGAAAGCAGTTATTGAGAGCCACTTCATGTAAAAACTATTTACTGATTTCTAAGTCGATAGAAATTAGAAAACCAGAAAGAGCTATTGAGGGTGAGTTCTAAAAATCTACATGAGTGAGGCACACTTATTCTATTTAAAGAAACAGATAGCACTGATGTGCTATTGGCCTATTGAGAGCCATTTTCAGAAGTAAACAACACTAACTGACATCTGACAATATTATTTCACGTGAACATTATTTCAGAAAACAAGAAGAATGGATGTGCTACGGCGAGACAGTTTCAAAAATGTAAAGAGCTACCTTTTTATGCATGTAGTATATGGAGCAAAAAGCATCGAAGTGCCAAAGAGGTACCTCAAGACGGTCGAAATCGGTAGGAATCGTCACAAAAAACAATTTTTGGAACATGAAATCCTCTGAGCTAGTTTCGGAATGATAGATGTTTGTGAACGTGTAGCACCCGCAGGCTACTAAATCAACAAAAAGATTTTTCATAACGATGCTTTTACAGTATTATAAAAGCGTACACCCACCAGGCCACTATTATCCGAGTCGGTAATGTTACACTGCCACATTGCCGCCAACAGATAAACGTTCTTCGACTCGTCGAACGCGGGAGGCATCAGAAGTGGATTAGGCAAATGTTGATATTGTTGATCGGCGGTGAGGGTGGGCTCGAGCAGATCATGAAGATTGCCTGTAATACAGAAAATTAAAAGTTTAAATCCCGAAGTAATTATTACTAGTGAGTGACTGATGTGAGGATGAGTAAGTGAGGGAGGGAGTGATGAGTGATGTGAGGATGAGTGAGTGAATGAGTGAGTGAGGGAGGGAGTGAAGAGTGAGTAAGTGACTGATGTGAAGGTAAGTGAGCGGTGAGGGAGGGAGGGAGGGATTAATGAGTGAATGAGGGAGGGAGGGAGTGATGAGTGATGAGTGATGTGAGGATGAGTGAGTGAATGAGTGAGGGAGTGATGAGTGAGTGAGTGAGTGAGTGACTGATGTGAGGGTGAGTGATGAGTGAGGGAGTGAGTGAGGGAGAGAGTGAGGGAAAGAGTGATGAATGAGTGAGTGAGTGATGTGAAGGTGAGTGAGTGAGGGAGGGAGTGATGAGTGAATGAGTAATAGATAGTCGAATGACTGAAGTGAGGGAGTGACTGATGTGAGGATGAGTGAGTGAGGGAGGGAGTGATGAGTGAGTGAGTGAGGGAGGGAGTGATGAGTGAGTAAGTGACTGATGTGAGGGTGAGTGAGCGAGTGAGAGAGGGAGTGACGAGTGAGTGAGTGAGTGACTGATGTGAGGATGAATGAGTGAGTGAGGGAGGGAGTGAAGAGTGAGTAAGTGACTGATGTGAAGGTAAGTGAGCGGTGAGGGAGGGAGGGAGGGATTGATGAGTGAATGAGGGAGGGAGGGAGTGATGAGTGATGAGTGATGTGAGGATGAGTGAGTGAATGAGTGAGGGAGTGATGAGTGAGTGAGTGAGTGAGTGACTGATGTGAGGGTGAGTGATGAGTGAGGGAGTGAGTGAGGGAGAGAGTGAGGGAAAGAGTGATGAATGAGTGAGTGAGTGATGTGAAGGTGAGTGAGTGAGGGAGGGAGTGATGAGTGAATGAGTAATAGATAGTCGAATGACTGAAGTGAGGGAGTGACTGATGTGAGGATGAGTGAGTGAGGGAGGGAGTGATGAGTGAGTGAGTGAGGGAGGGAGTGATGAGTGAGTAAGTGACTGATGTGAGGGTGAGTGAGCGAGTGAGAGAGGGAGTGACGAGTGAGTGAGTGAGTGACTGATGTGAGGATGAGTGAGTGAGTGAGGGAGGAAGTGATGAGTGAGTGAGTGAGTAAGTGAGTGAGTGGGTGAGTGAGTGAGTGACTGATGTGAAGGTAAGTGCGCAGTGAGTGAGTGAGTGAGTGAGGGAGGGAGTGATGAGTGAGTGAGTGAGTGAGTGGGTGAGTGAGTGAGTGACTGATGTGAAGGTAAGTGCGCAGTGAGTGACTGATGTGAGGATGAGTGAGTGAATGAGTGAGTGAGGGAGGGAGTGATGAGTGAGTGAGTGAGTGAGTGGGTGAGTGAGTGAGTGAGTGAGTGACTGATGTGAAGGTAAGTGCGCAGTGAGTGAGGGAGTGACGAGTGAGTGAGTGAGTGACTGATGTGAGAGTGAGTGAGGGAGGCCGGTTTATTGGTCGGAGGTGTCGGCCACTTGACACAGGTTGCGGCCGGCAAGGATATCGCTGAATGCCCAAAAAATATACAATGTAAACCGGAAAAAAATCTATTTCAAAACCTTATTTCAACTCTAAATAAAAATAGCTGTCAATGAAACATGGCGACTTACCTGATCATGTGAAACAATGAGCATGTAGTCACCGGGGGCACGTGGCAGACTGATGCCAGTAACGGGTGCTTCGTGTGCCTTGATCACGTGACTCATGACAGCCGTGTTCACACTCTTCACACGCATCGACGCGTCGTGACTCGCCGTGATCGCGATTGGCTACAAAGAAAGAAAAATATAAACATGATTTTATGTTTTTTTTCTTTTGCTACTTTGTTTCAGACACTAAAATCAATAACTGACACTGAGAATGCTGAACTCCCTGATCATGGATGTCTTTTATTTCAGTTTTACACTATACAATACGCGCAATATTAGCGTTTGTATCGTAGTAATCCATAACGTGGTCCTAACGATCGGATTGAGTGATACCAACCTCAATGGCATGATAGATGACGTGGGAGACTTTCTTGGTGCGACTTTTCTTCGGCGACCACTCTGACCGTTTCTTTGTTGAACACGACTGCGTGCTTGTTGTCGGCACCACCTGCAGTGAGCATATTTCAAGCGAAGCGATAAAAATATTAACTTTATCTCACTTGTAATTTGCGAAGCGCCGACTTACATACAAACTCAGTTAAATTTAAAGATAATAAATTTCTACACAAACCATTGTCTCTGTCCAAGCATAATAATGATTCTAAAAATAAACATGGTAGTTGAGGAAAAAGAATAGAAACCAACCAGTGGGAATCATGCTGGGATTGGAAGCCTGAACGTCCAGACAAGCGATGCATGGTTTGCTAGCCGAGCGGGGACCCTAGAAATAAATACATAATCCAAATACATTGTCCCGATCATTGGATACGCAACACAAAGTGAAAAGTAGTCGGAAAAAGTTTGATTGATTGATTGGAAAAATGAATCGTTAAATATTTTTGTTATTTTCAACCAACAGTGCGTTGCCGTTTGTTTGTAGTTCTTGATGTCGTCAGCCTTGGCCAGATTCTCGGGTGTCTGTCGACCGTGCGACTTACGACTGGCCGTCAGCACTGCCGCCTCGTCTGGCAACTGAAAAACATTACAATTTCAACTATCCCTGCAATTACTCAACAAAATCATGAATTTAACCACCCAGTACACAAATAAACAAACAGACAGTCCAGTCAGAGTCAGACAAAAAGCGGCAGACGCTTTTGAGAACAAAATGTTTCTGAAACTAGTTCAATGAACGAAGTGAGAAAACAGTCCAAACCCAACCGCCATGAAGACAAAATCTAAACTCACCGCCAGGGGTGGGACGGTTTTTTCCGCGTTTTGGGGGGGGGGGGTAGAATCTGGACATCTCAGATTACCCACCCCACCCTAAAAAGTGGGGAGGGTAGGGTCGGGTAGGGATGGGTAGAAAAAAGTTTTTTCTCACAAAAAACACGTTTTTTTGCTTGTTTTGCCCAAAAAAAATTCTACAAGGTATAAACATAACATGAACCGGTTATTCAAGATTTTAAACAAGGAAATTGACCTAGAAAACGTATTTTTAATTGAAGAAATCGCACAATTTTTTTTGAAAAACAACCTAAAAACTGAGTTTTTAAGTTTTAAAACCGGCTTTTGAGCCTGATTTTCTCGAAAATTTCGAGTCGTGGCAAGGGTGGGCGACCTAATTTTTTGTCTCGGCGGGAGGGGTGGTAGGCTAACCGACCGCCCTGAGATATATAATATAAATATCTAAAAATATTAAGACGAAACAATAAATAAATGAAATCATTCAACCTCCAAATCAGGCCCAGGGCACAAGCGGACAGCGAGAAGACCAACTGAATACAGCAGATGGTTGGCTTCGTCGTCGAAGCCCCACTGGCAAACGGCTAACGTCGAACCCGAATCTTTGACCTAAAAAGCAAAATACGTAAATCGGCACGGCAAACAAAACATCCGAACCAGATGGCAATAAACCAATCAGCATGCTCCTAAAAATGTTGAATAGGGAGCCAGGGGTGGGCCGGGTTTTTTCGCGTTTAGAGGGGGGGCGGGGGATAGCCGACCGAAAATCCCGTCCTACCCGCCCAGTCCGAAAAGGGGAGGGGGTAAAGCCGGGTAGGGGGGGAGGGGGTTGGAAAAAAAATTGTTCGCAAAAAAGCTCCTTTTTTGCTCGCAAAAAAATCTCCTATTAATAGGTATAAACATCACATGAACCGGTTTTTTTAAGGTTTTAACCAAGAAAATTGACCCAGAAAACGTGTTTGTTTGAAAAAATTATCTATTTTGTATAAACATCACATAACAAACATTATGAGGTTTCAAAGATTAAAAATAAAATATGAAAAGGATTAACAGAATATGTTTCAAACTTTTATTATAATCAAACAGGCCAATGGCAGCCCGTCACGTATCTCGTCCCACGCAGACACGTGTAAGTTCACAAACGAGAAAATATGCAACAACAAGAAAATATGAAAGTATTTTATTTCAGGACTTTATAGAGCAACTGACGAGAATTCGGAATGCATCATAGTTATGTAGTCAAAACGAGTCAAAAACAAAAAACAAGGGGGATTAGCTGATGCGCGAGCGCTCGAACTATTGGCAAAACAGGACAGCAACGCGCGCAACAATAGATCCGTGACAGAACGGTCAACAGAAAGGCAGCTAGAGCGCGCGTATGGTGTTGTCCGGGGACCCAGTATTACAGGCGGGCGGGTAGCCTAACTAGCCCCGACCGAAATTTAGGTCACCTACCCCCTCTCCCGAACGGAATTTTCGTAAAAATCAGACTCGGAAATACGGTTTTGAGGCTCCAAAACTCAATTTAAAAGCTCATTAGTTAGAGACACAACTCAGCGAAACACGACCAGTACACGCAATACAAGTATAAAACTTCTAAAATTGCAACCAACCATTTTAATCTGAACTGTCATCGTGGCTGGTAGTTCGTACTCGCACAACTCTTTCAACCTCTCCGTGTTCTTGATGTTCACGTTGTGCTTGGTCTTGGATCTTTCCACCATAACGAATTAGGTGAGAAAACGGTTCGGTTGCACGAAATAATAATATAAAAATTGATGTTAATTCTTGCAAAATTTTTTTTTGGAAAAAACTTGCTGAATTACTCTGTCTTGGTATGTGTAATATGGTGTAAATTTGTTCAGAAAAACCGCAGCGCTCAATGAAGCTCACCTGAGCTCAATGAATAAAAAATTTAAGAATTTTTTATTCCTTTTATCAAATCAGATCAGATGAAAAAGATATTATATTTCATTGCATACGTGTTTTGCTTTATATTAATATTTTTTATTGAGTTAAAACAGCAAATTTCGTTCAATTTAGGTTTCTGCGGTTTTAGAAACAAAAAATTGTACAGTTTTACCTATTACTAAGGATGTGAATGGCGAAAGGTTTACAGGACATAACCCGATAAACCGACTGTACACTTTAAGGAACAAACTCTACTCTTTGAAACTGCCAAAGAGGGGGAATTCCACTTTTTCCTCTCCTTCTCGTTCGCTAGGGGTCATAATCGATAAAAAAAACTGACTGGATAACATAGATTGAGAACTTGAATACTGCTTAATGGTAAGTTATAATCAACATCCCAAATTCATTAGTTTTCTACTCAGTCATTCGATTGTGTAACTCGTTTGGGCATCATATGTGTTTTTGACACATCTTTTTGTCCTGTACCGAAGATGACCAGTACAAGAGCTCCAACTATGTACTTCTATGTTGGTTCCTCCTCATGCGCCCCGTACTTGGATCCATGTCTTGTCACCCCCGGGCAACTTCCACTCTGCATTTTCGAGGGCTTTTTCAATGCGCGGTATTTTTGAATTTTTGCAGGGTCCGATGTACAATCCGATGTACACTTGATGACTGAGCACTGGCGGACCAGCTAATTTTCCGAAGGGAGGGGAATTTCGTCAAAGAGGGGGAATCGGCAGTTTTCAGGCCATTTTCCTACACCTCAAGGAACAAATTCTACTTTTTGAAAACGCCAAAGAAGGGGGATTTCTTCTCTTCCCACCCTAGTGTGGAATGGACACGGTTTCGGGATGGGGTACCGCATAGCATACCCGATAGCGATGAATTGCCTCGATGGTCGATCAATTAGTTAGTATTACATAGTTAGAGCTCATTAAAGCTTATACTTCTGGCAGGGTGAGTAATGATGTTTTTGTAACCCCCGACTCATTTGACGACGTCATACATGTACAGTATACAGGATAGTACAAGCATGGAATACATAGGCAGTCCATTTCGTTTGTTTTTTTACGTTTCACACAGTGAAAACGTGGGTTTTCGGGGACTGTGCACTGTTTCAGTTAGTTTTCATCCCAACCGCAATTATCAGCTTATGCTATTGACCTCAAATGGTAACTTGAGATAGAAGAGTTAGAAGCTCGACCCCCCCCCCCCTCCTAAACCGGTTTGCTAGCGTAAAAGTGATGGCGGTTCGCAAGTATAAAAGTATAGGCAAGGATCAATTGTTGATCCGAGTATGATCTTTTAAATACTGGCAAAATAATACTTTCAAACAAAATGGGTATGTACTTAATACGATGTCATTAATAAACCATGTCATTAGCCCGAAGTTTCGGTTGTCCAAACTTTGCTAAGTGGACTAATCGAGTGGCATACCCGTACATTCATACAATAATACATGTACATATGTACATACATTTATGTTAATCCCATCATCCAACTTCATGTCACAATCGATTAAAAAACTGACTGGATAGCATAGATTGACAACTTGAATGCTGCTCAATGGTAAAGCCGATATGTTGTTTCTGCAAACAAATATATTGCGTAATCTTACTGATAACGAAACATCAGTCAATCAGTGTTAATCATCATTTTTCATTTCATTTCATTTTCATTTCATCAACACCCGTGCTATGCTGTGTTCAACTATGATGTCCACCGAGTTGATTTGAGGCTAAAGATGTTTCATTATCAGACGTTTTGGGAAACTTTTTGCTCACAGAATCAACGTACGGGCTTCAATAGAATGACCCGATCTGGTAGGGAGCGCACTGTTTTGTGTATAAATAATCTTTTATGAAAATCACGAAATTCATTCGCACATTTGATAACCAGGTACAAATTATAATAAAAGAATTTTCGTTTGTTCTTTTTCAAATAAAATATGAGATTAAAACTCTCTTGTCTCATACATTTTTCACGATTGGACTTGCCCGGATCGAACCATATTCGTTACTGCCCATGTCTTACTGAAGAGTCCCACCAATCCAGGCGTCTCGATTAAGGGACGAAACGCCAACCCTTTTTTACACACTTTTATTTTTTTTATTCAGGGCATTTTTAGTTTTTTTTCGTATCATCCGAGTTTCATCAGTGTCACCAATAATTACAAGATACCCCGACCCAGCTATGTATATCAAGGGACGGCCGGTAGGCCGTTCCCTTAATATGGTTCGATTAAGATAAGCTTTTTTGCTCTACATATTTGTCAAGCCAAATGAGAAAGTTTACCAAATACATTGATGTGAAATGCAGAATGCAAGTTATTTTAATATAAGTAATGTGACAATATAATGGAAATCACCTTATGGAACCGTATGGAATCACGCCTACTTATTTGTTGAGAATTTTTTTATGAATCACAGATTATATATGAATCTGGTATGTTGTTTCTGCAATCAAAAATATTCTGCCCAAAACTTCTGATAATAAAAACAGCAAACAATCAGTGTTAACACGCACATCAATCATCATCACTCCATGATATACTGTGTTAAATCATGGTGTCAACCGAGTTGAGTTGAGGCTAAATGATGTTTCATTATCAAACGTTTTGGGCCATAGTTTTGCTTGCCGAACCAACATACGGACTTTACGGCTTCTTTATTCCATTAATTTTTTTTGTATGAAAACCATTGTCAGATAAAGTATTGGATGCGTTCAAAAAAGCTTGTTTATAATTTATATATTTGCAACTTGTAATTCAGATTTTTTTGCAATTACACTTTGCTAAGTTGGAGATGAAAAAATTGATAAAAACTCGATCAATATTCCGTAGTGAAGAAAGATTCAAATACAGGCTAAAAACAGTAAAACAGATAAGAGACAAGCAAAATGAAATAAAACAGTTCACCCACAAATAGATAATAGACAATCAAAAAAATCTGTTGCCCAATGAACAGAAAATAAACTTTCAAGATAGAAAAATAGTTCCCCTATCAAACAGATAAAAGACGATCAAGACAAAAATGCGTTAAGACTTAAGCTCCCCTAAGTTTATGGAATAAACTAATGAAAAAATTAAATGGGATTCTCTTTTCATGAACACTAGTGTTGCAACATGATGTTCGGCTCATCCGCCAGTGCTTGGGTACTTCTATGTTGGACAATGTTGGGTACTTCTATGTTGGACAATGTTGGGTACTTCTATGTTGGACAATGTTGGGTACTTCTATGTTGGACAATGTTGGGTACTTATTTGTTGGACAATGTTGGGTACTTCTATGTTGGACAATGTTGGGTACTTCTATGTTGGACAATGTTGGGTACTTATATGTTGGACAATGTTGGGTACTTCTATGTTGGACAATGTTGGGTACTTCTATGTTGGACAATTAAAATGGCCGCAGTTCTAAAGATTGCAGAATAGATTACGCAAATACGTGATATTCAGATTCTCCACGCGCAAAACGAAACTTCAAATGGAGTTTCAATATCTGTCTTATGATAGAGCTTCATCTTTCAACCAGTATAGCTATTTCGCGCGCCGAAAAGTCTTTAAATCGTACGTATTCGCGTTATCAATCCTGCAGTCTTCAGATATGTATGGGTGCCTTAAATGACTCTCATGAAAATGGCATCTGCATTTTTTGTGGTGCCATCGGGGCAATCAATGACCTGCTTCGTATGGAGCAAGCATTCGCCGGTCGAATGAATGTAGGTGAGGGCGGCACAACCGAACGTCTTCGTGCATTTCAACCTGAAGTCATTCATTCACTCATTCACTTTTTCACTCACTCACTCACTCACTCACTCACTCACTCACTCACTCACTCACTCACTCACTCACTCACTCACTCACTCACTCACTCACTCACTCACTCACTGGCATGTGTACTGGTCTTGCTGCTGGAACGTTTTGAATGTGCCCATTATACCACCAGTAGCTCCTTTGCCAGTGAACTGCCGAACAGAACGAGCTGAAACTCGTTCAATTACTGATTAATGACTGACTGACCGATAGACTAACGGACAGACATTTTAATGAGTACACCATTTAATGATTAACTAACGGATCCAGCTTTGGGGTGCCACAGGAGGATCGACGGATGCCACACAGGCTACAAGTGGGTGTAATTCTTGGGTTCACATCGACAGAGTTTTCTAGACTGACTGGCAGAATACTTAAAACTGATAGATAGATTTACTGACTACATAGTACGCTACGTGAACGTGAGGCTCTCTGACGCATATTTCCAAAACCCAGTAATTTTCCTAGAATTTTTCCCATACACGAAATTTTATGAGGTGGGCAAACACTGAAATACCACCGCTGCGCGGGCCTAACGCGCTTGTCCTCGCTCCCGCTCGGACAAGCCAGCCTTACAATAGGTAATCGTGGGTTAACGGACAGTAAAACTTCATATGGAATAGATTTTTGGTGACAGAAAATTTTGGCGTTTTTTGAAAATTCTAGGAAAATTACTGGGTTTTGTAATTTTGCCTCTCTGACATAAGCTAGAACAATTTGCATGCAACCACAATCGGATTCAATAACCATCATTTGGCAAAATGACTTATATCTCCTTATCTTAAGGCTTACGAATGGCTTTAGGCTCATTCATAGGCTTAGGCTTAGTCACATGCTCACATGCGTGTACCTTGCCTTTCAGGTTAGGCTTAGGCTAAGGGTTAAGTTTTGGGGTTGGCCTAAAACCAAAGCCGAGGCCTAAGAATAACCTGAAAACCAGAGTTTTATGCCAGACCTTGCCCGAATCGAGCTCAAAGCCTATTGTTTCAAGGTTATATAATTTGTTTGTGGTTGTATGCCAATTGATCAACTGCCTACGTGAGATGTTTCTTGACAGACTAACGGTCGTAGACGAACTGACAAATGGACGGATATTTAGTAGTATTTATCCTACATTGTACAACATCTGGCAACGAGGCTGCAAAAAACGGCAAGTTGTGATTTGCGCATTTTGCATTTTGCGCATTTTGTGATTGCGAAATTGCGGATAGTTTAGTTATCCATCTCCGATGCTATACTTTAACACCGCAGAGCCGGATAAATGATACGAGAAAAAACTTTCTGTATTCCTCAGATTCATGAACGGCGGATAGTATTTTTGTCCAGGATGCATATTTCCAGAAACTACAAAAAAAATTGTCACCAGTAAAACTTTTCCCTGAATGGATGGATGGTTTCGAACAAATGAACAAACAAAATTTTTTTCTCGAAAATAATTAAAAAAACTAATTTCTTTGTTGGAATTTATATTGTCATAAAATTAAGCTTGCTTTGCTGATTTTTTTCATGTATTTTTCATGGAAATACGTTGATTATTGAATGGTTAAAATAACGTTCAAAGTTAGAATTAAATTTCAAAAAATTATTTCAACTTTTCGATAATCAATGTATTTCAATGAAAAATACATGTTATTAAAACATGAGTGTTTTACCTCTTAGGTTATGGCTAACGGTTCGGCTTGTGGAGACATGAAAAACCACGCTGGACACCTCCGCTTCGCGGTGCTAACGGTCCAAGGCGGGGGGCATAAAACTTAGGTTTCAGTGTAGGCTTAGGCTCAGGCTTAGCCTTTGAAGAAGGGCTCGGGCGCTACGCGCCCAAGCCCTTCTCAAACCCTAAGCCTAATCCTAAACCTAAACTGAAAACTAACTCTTAGCCTCATACTCGGCGATCTCGCTTAGAAGGAACAGTCTGTGATAATTACTAAGCCGAAGCCATACAAACAATGGTAACTTTTTAATGCAAATAAGAGCGCTAGAATGGGATAGTTTCTTCATAACAGGCAATCCTATTTTTTCTCCGATTTATGCTTCGTTTTCCATCATAAAAAGAGATTTTTAGTCACAAAATTTTCCGTTCACATGTGCGAAACCATAGTTTTGAGAAAAGTTTTACTGTTGACAATTTTTTTGTAGTTTCTGTATATATGCGTCCAGCATCAGGATTTAAAAGTTTTTTTTACATGGTGTGTTGTTCGCATATTTCCGAACCCAAATAAATATGGGTGAAGTAAAAAAATTACGCGCCTAAAATTGATGTAGTGTCGAAAGAATTTGAAATTCAAAAGTTTTCGAGCAAATCAACGCAGAGATCAGCCGAGGCCGAATTATTAATTAGCCATGGCTAATCATCGATATAACTAATAATCGATATTATTTAGCCATGGCTAATCTTGCCCGCTCTACATTTTGATAGGACTAGGGTAAACCCGTTGGCATATTTGTAAACTGCACCCACTTTTTGTCAGAATTCGTGCAACCCAACGACAGCTAATAACCATTTGATTGTTTGTACGGCTTAGGCTTAGTTCCGAGCATAGACTGTACGTTAGTGAATGAGATAGCATAGTTTAGCCTTTCCGTGAATCCAAAATGAAAAAGTCGAATTTGGGATTTTGACAAAAAGTGGGTGCAGTTTCCAAATATGCAACCCGTTGCTACGCAACTGTGGATTAGGTTTACAAAAACTCAACTATCATAATTGAATTCAGACAAACCTATCTTTTCGTTCATTAGCTTCTCTTAAGACCAGAAAATCATGAGATGCATGAGGATGTGATGAGTCATGTATCCCCGTTTAATGGAATCTCTACATCATTTTTTAGCTAGCTATGTATGTTACCTGACCTGTTGAAACTAGTTATTTCCATCAACTGCCCTAATCTATTTTAGCTGAACGTTGTTAAATTTATACACCAACACATTTTTTCAACAACACAATCCGCTTTTTACAAATGTATCTGTCATACACAATGTAGAGCATAACATGGGTAATTGATAAATTATCTGAAAATTTCATTAAATTAAAATTAATTGACCCACTTGACTCTAACTTCACACTTGTTCAAACTGTTGTTTCAAAACAAGTTCAAGTTACAGTGAGAATACCCGTGGAAAAAGTTAGAGCCACCCGTGAAGTTAAACACTTTTATCACGTAGTTTTCGTTCATGACCGTTATATATATTCGTTCAAATATACAGGGTGGGGCAAAAGTAACTACACACTTGTTGACGCAAAATTTCTCCAAAAAAATTATATTGCAGCTATATGATTAAAAAAGCAAAATAGCTGTTAAAACACCTGAAATATTTGGTTCTGCATTTATTTTAACTTACAACGTAAAGCATTCGATTAACATGTCTTGGCCTACAAAATGATGTACTACTGAAGTTTAGTCTCAAATTTCTTAACTGTTACACACGATTATAAAAAACACCGAATTTCACATTGAAAAGTTCATATTCTTTGGTGAAACTGAATAAATACATAATGAATAAATTGCATGACGTTTGTATTACAATACCATTACATACAAGAGAGTAATAGATCTTAGATCGATGTGTTTTCAAAAAAATGCATAACTAATTACGCAGAAAGTGTTCGGTTTGGCCTCCAACAGAAGCAATGACAGCACGCAAGCGTGTAACTGCTTAATGGCTAAACAGCAACGTTTTTTCAATATGAACCACAATGATTTTTTAGAAACTATAATAATGTTTTAGCTGAATAAAACAATCCACTAAACCTAGAAACCGACAACCACACTACAGTTTTAGATATTAATTCAGTTTTACCACAAAATATGAACTTTTCGATGTGAAATTCGGCGTTTTTTATAATCGCATGTAAAAGTTAAGAAATTTGAAGGCAAAACATGCTCATTCGAATGCTTTTTACCGCAATCTCACAGCGTTTGTATAAATTTCACATTAACCGCTCAAACGCGAGTACGCGACACGTTTTTTGAGCCCCCCTGTATGTACGTACGTGTCAGTTATGAAGTTAAGCAAAATATACAAAGAATTAAACGGTTCATTTAAAAACTTACCACAGCTGATTACAGTAGTTTTATTTTCTCACTGATCTTGTTAACCACTCATTAACAGGAAATCAATATTTATCATGGTTTCCATGTTTAGACAAAAATTGCATTCTGTTGGATTTACCGGACCCGTTAAAAATAAGTTTATCATTAGTTATTTGAACCTACTTCATCTGAACAGTGAGGTAGAGTCACCTTTTCTGTTGAGCAGAACCCGTTGTTTGAGTAGATACATGTCAGTTATGTCATTGAATGAAAAGTGCAAAATAAAAAAAATGTTTTTTCAGTAAATTAACTATAGTTCAAATACGTTGTAGTTACATAACGGATTTTTTCATAATTTCAGGTTAGTTAAAACTGAATAGTTTTGTTTTCTTCTTCATCCCATGAAACGTCTCAATTGAAACAAATGGCAGATAAATATTCTAACAAAAATTAGGTTGATTGATTCAACCATAAAAAATTATAGCAGCATCGTTATCCATCAAAATGTGTGGAAAAATTTATGTATGTCATATTATTGGATTTTCGATCACCCTGTACCACGTTCAATTTGAATTTGAATTCGAATCGAACAGCCAACCAGCGAAAATGTGTTCACTGGTGCAGGGGATTATCTTCTATGCGTCTAGTGTGCACGTGCGCTCGCCCCCAACCGACCCCCAGCAGTCAACATCTGGACCGCACGTCACCAACAACAACAACAACTGAACTTAGTAGCGGATTCACTTATTAAACATTATTGTTTACATCTAATTGGAACCACGTTCAATTTGAATTTGAATTCGAATCGAACAGCCAACCAGCGAAAATGTGTTCACTGGTGCAGGGGATTATCTTCTATGCGTCTAGTGTGCACGTGCGCTCGCCCCCAACCGACCCCCAGCAGTCAACATCTGGACCGCACGTCACCAACAACAACAACAACTGAACTTAGTAGCGGATTCACTTATTAAACATTATTGTTTACATCTAATTGGAAACTCTTGTGATTACCATAATTACTTCTATTAGATAATGTGATAATATAACTTCAAGATAACGTGATTTCATTTACTTATTTGGTGATATAATTGATTCATCCGCTATCTATTAACTGACTGTTATTCACGTGATACCTATTTGCACTCAATGCAATTTTATTGTCCGCTATTGACCATCGACTAATCTCTATTCCTAGACTCACCAACTGCTATATATTTGACGTCCATAACTATATTCAAGAGTCGTTTACAAACCAAAATTTCAGTTCATATATCATATCATATATTACCATTATATTTTATACTTGTTTGCCTATCACTTTGAAACATTAAATTATTATGAACTTGCATAACTTGAAATAACTTGGTATTCCGTTTGTATTGTTTTCTTATTGGAAATATATAAATGTTTCATGTAACAGTAGTCAAATACATATGAATGCATGATTATAATTAAGAACATTGATCAATTCCTTTTCATGTAACCAAGAACACATAATTAAGAACGAGTCAATTTGTTTCATGTAATTAAGCACAAAGGTTGCCAAATGATAAGTAAAACAGCATTGACGACCATCACTATATTCCGATAGGAATTCAGCTAGTTCATCTGCGAACCAGCTGTACGCTAACCTAATCGGTGGGCGTGATTTACTAGAACTACCTTATTCGGTTCTAGTAAGGTCTGACAGAACCCAAACCCTTGTGGTGAAAAATCTGTTACTTATCATCGAGACGTGAGTGCCGAAGCCCACTACTTCAACACCGAGTGGCACTTGGTATCCAATACCAGCGTTATCAAATACCAACTGGTATCAAATAACGTCTGGTATCCAATATCACTGAACACCTAGTATCATCGGTCATCATACCGGCTTGTATCTCATACTGCATGGTATCATAGACCGACTGAATTAATTTGCTACATTTGGTATCGACTACTAGCGTTATAAAATACCAACTGGTATCTAATAACGTCTGGTATCTAATACCACCGACTATCAAGAATCATCGGCTTATCATACCGGCTGGTATTCCATACTGCCTGGTATCATAGACCGATTGATTTATCTTACACCACCCGATATCAAATATCATCGTTATCTAATACCATCTGGTATCTAATAACGACTGATATCTTATATCACCTGGTTTAACACATCTACCTGATCTAAGTGTCACATGCACTAGACTTATAATTAGGGTAAAAGCTTATCCTATAAACCCGTTCAAGGTTATCAAATAGCCTAAGTTTATCATATAAGTTTTCGTGTTGCGCGTTTATCAAATAAACTGAGGTTATCAAATAATCTTTAGTTTATCTAATAAACCCATCCTACGGCTTATATTGGTGCCTAGTCCTAGTACTACCATCAATACCAACCAATAAAGGCTAACAGGTCTGACCTGTCACACCAGAGCCTGTAAAGCCGTTGCCGCGCTAGTCTGAGGTTGCACTGAAACATCGAAAGTGCACCTAATCAAATAAAACATTAATTTGTGGAAGACGCGCGAGAACATCAGCAACAACTAAAACAAAACTCGGATTGTGAGATCGCGCGGCATTGTCACTGATTTTTATCACATAAAAATCTCTGTTTCGTGACATGTAAAATATATCCAAATTTCTCGCATAAGAAACTTTAAACGACAACCATCGAAATGAAGAAATTAAAGAAGCGAACTTTTAAGTCAGCTAACTCGGCGTTTTACGCTGACTACGCTATTTAACCGGTGCTTAGAAGGCGAATTTCTTACCTTATAAAGTTCATAACGCTGCTGTCAAAATCAGTTCCGCAGTGGATAGTAGTGTTAGGGTGCGTTCAGAGCCGTCTTGAGAATTTCTAAAGATAGCCGATATGCCTAAACCACGAAACTGTAGTTATTTTGTTCATCTAGTACTACTCCACATTACCATAATCATACATTCTATTACTCAATCCGATCTCGAGCTTTTTATTTACAAATATATAATTTTCTTTGAGTTGTTTTTGTATTACAGTAACGAAAGATGTAACCGTGTATTGTGAACCCGTTGTTATTCCTCTCCTTAAATTCTTCCGGTTTCGATATGTCCATCAGGACAAGTTCCGTATATGTCTGGTCGTTACTCTCACATTATTTTTTACTTTTTACTGAATTCGTCTCACTTACTTTCATTTGATTCCTTTTGTGTTTATTCGAAGTAATTTGTAATTCGTAATTTGTAGGAACGATTATATACGAGTCAACCCAATGAAATTGAAATTAAAAGATGGACTCAGAGATGGACTCGAGGAGAGCTCTCGGGGCTCAGCTCGAGAGCCCTCGAGAGACTAGTCTCAGCTGCTGAGCCAGAGACAGGGCTCTCGAGGAGAGCCCTGCCTATAATTT
Organism: Daptonema setosum; assembly: GCA_964036265.1. Taxonomy (NCBI): domain Eukaryota; kingdom Metazoa; phylum Nematoda; class Chromadorea; order Monhysterida; family Xyalidae; genus Daptonema; species Daptonema setosum. Next base: position 3,846,329 of record OZ038444.1, read on the forward strand.
AACACTAGCCAACTGGGCTCTCGAGGAGAGATCCGTGGGCTCTCCTCAAGAGCCGGCCCTTGGACGTGCATGAGGCCTGACTCAGCACGAAAACTTAAGTTTCATCTTATAAAATACATAGAAAAATTACCCATTTAACCATAAACGCTTCCGTTCATATTATATAACATGAGTTCCAGTTCAGCTCAGTGCTCATTGTTCATTTCTCCTCTTTTTTCTTGTTCGATCCTAACTCTAATGAAAGCTGCGCTGTCAGCTATGTCAACAAGGTCATCATGAATCCCGCAACCAAACCATCGCTTGCTAACGCCTGCTGAGTTGGGCGATTGGAATACTCTAGTGACGTTTAGAAGTTTGTTGAAATACATAAGCTATATTCCTTTCTTTCAACGCACTCAATGTCGTTTAACTTTTCAACATTGGATTCAAAATGTTAACAAATTTTATTCTGGTATAAAGACTGCGGAATTGATTACGCGAATACGTACGATTAAGACTTTTCTGCGCGCGAGATGCGCAGATGTGGTGTAACTGCGATTTCGTTTCATGAAAGCTTCCTAGAGTCATAAACAGAAGAAACAGTTGTCTTTCCGCAGGTTTCTTCTAAAAGTTGTTATTGAACATGAAAAGAAAACGCTCACCGCCCAATAATTATCATCCGCCGTCCAATTGCTACGCGCAATTAACATCAGGCACATGACCAGGAAGAAATAACGCTTCATTCATTCTTGCGGTATTATCATAGTGACCCATAAATCAATTGTGGTGAATGATTTCTTTTAATAGAGATAAAGCTCTATCGTAAATCGTACAAAGTTATTAGCGCGCGGAAAATTCTTAATTGCACGTATTCGCGTAATAAAATCTGCGGTCTATAAAATTTGCAGCACATATCTTTAGAATTCGACCCCTTACAATCGATTACGCCGCAATAACAGTTACAGATCGCGGAAACCGTTAGCTCGCATTGAGCGTCGGCCAATATTATGGACCTTTATGTTAGTCAATTTATAGAACAAACTCCAAGATTGCCATTTGTGCAATGCAACTTAAAATATCTGAACAAGACAGGAAAACAGCTCATTGTTTCAAACTTGTTGTAACACTGCTGCCAGAGTTTTCAATAATATTTCGCATGTGCGTATGTATATGTAAGTCTATAAACTTGCATACCTGCAATATAGCAAGACGGGCCTTCTACCGACGGATGCGGTATAATGCCAGTGTCGGTGTACGGAACGGTAGGTCGGTCATCTTGACATCCTGAACATCTCAATATAAAGCACGTCAACTATACATCACTGCTACAAGAAGTTTCTTTCACTCACCAGATGTGGTGTCACCCCATACGGCCTCAGCGGCTGTTGGCCCAGGCCACATTGCGTTGATCCAAGCCTGATAGTAAAATACGAATAGAAATACAAAAAAATTATAAAATTATAAGTTAAAAAAAACTCTCCCCCACTTCAATGAGTCAACAACACACACATTTGAAAAGTTTAATTACTAACGACCCCAAAAAATCCTGTTGGGAAAACTAGACTGTACGTCAAGTCCGTGAACAGCATGCCATTTTTGAAGTCTACAACGTTAGTCAGTCATTCAGTCAATCCTTCGAATTTTTAGTCAGTCTTGTCAATTGAATTTTTTTAATTTTGATGGTTTATCGTTATTTCAGTCAATATACATAACAACAAGTCAACAACAATAATATAAACCAGTCAGTCAATGTGTCAATGGATCTGTCGATCAACTAACTTGTCAAGCCATTGCGGCAGAAGCAGCTCGCATCATTCCAAAGAGCTGTCTTCGAAATTGACACATAACATGTGCCATTCAGAAACCTGAACATATCTGTTAACGTTCGTCAGTTGGTTATTTATTTTTCGTTACATGTCTGACTAACAGGTTGTCTAACTCGTATCAAGACTTCGCCGGGTCCCAATCACGAATGGGGCTTGCCATAGGCATATCACGGAATCAGATTCGAAGTCATTACTTGGGATGTTCAAGGCATAATCTTTAACGACTGTCACTCTTTTGATGACGGCCACGGGATTCGAACCCATGTGCGGCCGGCCAGGTTGTTTCCGAGTCTAACCATTTAACCACGCGAGCAGTCAACTAATTGATTACAAAAAATACTCAGCTCACTTTAACTTTACTACATACTTCTATTGAGATGACTAACACAGCTGTGTAATTGTCAGCGTTGGCCGAATTGCAGTTTTCTTCCGACGGTGGCAATTCTATAAATTGTCTGTAAGTTTGATTGAATCCTTGACTTAATGAATTTTACTCCAAATGAACTCACCGGCGTTGGTGCCCCCCATAATAAGCCAGATACAGACAGCCAGTAGGCAGTTGGAGAGGAGTTTACGCATTCTTGTTGCTTTGCCGGCCTCGCAAGCTGATGATCCAGGTTTGAACCCTGGGTCACATATTTGTAAACTGTACCAGTTTTTTGTCAGAATTCGTGTGACCCAACGACAGCTAATAACCATTTATTTGTTTGTACGGCTTAGGCTCAGTTCGGAATATAAACTGTACGTTGTGAAGAAGATAGCCTAGTTTAGCCTCTCCGTGAATCTAAAATGAAAAAGTCGAATTCGGGATTTTGACAAAAAAACGGTGCAGTTTCCAAATATGCCCCCGGGTCGAGCACACAGTGTGTTCAAGAACGTGGCTGATGCTCAGTGATTGTCACAAGAAACGAAAATGCTAAACGGTAAGACGTCAGCACATACAGACATGTAGGATTGGTCTACAATGGCATATAGATATAGGGTGGACAACTGGTTATTAGAATGGCCACAAAAAGGTAATCAGTTTTTCCTCTATAAAACTGTATCTTGGATTTTGAGGTCAATTTCAGTTTTTGACGGAATTGGATGTTTCTTAAGAAAACAAGAAAAAAATATTTTCTGTGAATCCAAAATCCAAAATTTAAAATTCAAATTTTGGATTCACAGAAAAAATGTTTTTTCTCTTTTTGCTTGTTTTTCACAAAAACGTTACAATCTAAAATTGACCTCAAAATCCAAGATTCAGTTTTATAGGGGAAACACTGGTTACCTTCTGTGGCCATTCTAATAACCAATTGTCCAACCTATAGAAAAGGTGGAACAATTGCTGACGCAGTCCGCCACTTGCTAAAGCTCGTATAAACTTATATGTTGTTTCTGCAAGCAAACTATTAATTCAAACGTCTGATAATGAAACATCAGACAAACAGTGTTAACACGCACATCAATCATCATGACCCCATGCTATACTGTGTTAAACAATGGTTTAAACCGAGTTGAGTTGAGGCTAGTGATGTTCATTATCAGACGTTTTGGGCAATGTTTTCGGTTGCAGAAACAACATACGGACTTTAGAACGTTTTGCACGCCACCATAGTAGGATTAACTAACCATTGAAACAATAAGCTTGGAGCTGCATTTGGTTTAAAAAAATGCAGCTTCGCGCCCAAACTCACCCAAAACTTACAACTAAACCTAAGCCTAACCTGAATCCAAACTTTTTTGCCCCATTTAGTTAAATGCCGAAATAGGAGCTTGGTTGAGCCCATTACTAGCCGTAGCCCAATGCCTAAGCCTAAGCCTAAACATTAGGGTAATAGTACATTTATATTTTGTCTCGTAAATGCAAGAATTGTAATTAAAAAATGATCGTTATTTCACTATATTTATGTTTTGGTATCCAACTTTGCTATTCTGGTATAACAGCTTAATGAATTTAGTTTAAATTTTCCTTATCCTGGCAACAGTAACCAACCGATTGTTATTGTCATGAGCTGAATAGAGAAGATGATGGGCAATTGGTTTTCACTGTTCCGTTTCGGTGGAGTGGTTCGGAAATCTGGAAACTGGTTTTGGTTTCGTGCGGAGTTCGAGCATCAAATGACTTGAAAATCTACGACTTCGGTGGTTTAGCATCAAACGCCAGAAAATAACCGCTAATTATTACTGTTCAACAAACTGGTCGTGTTTTATAATGTCATTAGCAGACCGTGTCATTAGCTGACTGGAACTGTAACCTCACTATTGTCCCCACCACATTAGCGGAGGAGAAGGGGTGAGAAAATTGGAATTCCCTCAACTTTGGCAATTTCGAAATAATGCGTTTGTTACCTAAGGTGTAGGTAAAATGGCATGAAAACTGTTAATTCTCCCTCTTTGTCGATATTCCCACCCTCTGGAGGGTTAGCTCATTTTTTCCGCTAATGGGGGCAGGGGGGGGGGATATGGAGTGGCCACGGCTTGAGGTGGGGTACTGCCCAAATATGTCGCGATGAGCTGGCTCTATGGTCGACCGATTAATTAACATTAGTTTGACGATTAATTAACAATTGGTTGACATCACTGGCAGGCGAGTCAATTTTCCAAAGGGAGAGGAATTCCGTCAAAGAGGGGGAATCGGCAGTTTTCAGGGAATTTTACCTACACCTTCGGGCAATAAAATTCCACTTTCTGAAACCACCAAAAAGGGGGAATTCCACTTTTTCGTTCTTCCCTCGTCCGCTAGTGGTTGACATTAGTCGAGCTTTCAATTACGGTAGCGTACGTACGTATGCAAGGATGTTCTCATTGTGGCCATGATTGATGATGATGAGACATGATCGTGCCGAAGCATTCGGGAACGTCGCACATATACGGTAATATTGCCCGATTGACTATGTAATATAATGCACCTTGTTTTTGTAACCCCCGACTCATTTGACGACATCATACATGTACAGTATATAGTGTACAGTATACCGAATAGTACAAGCATGAAAAAGGCAGTCAATTTCGTTTGTTTTTTACGTTTCACACAGTGAAAACATGGGTTTTCGGGGAATGTGCACTGTTTCAGTGAGTTTTCATGCGCAATGGAAGTTTACAGTGAAAACAAAAATATTTTTTATGTTCATATTGTTGGCCTCAAATGGTATCCTTAAATCAAACTATAAATAAATATCATGAGAGTTTTCCCGTTCTGATTGATTTACGAAATGACTGACTGACTGACTAACATTGACTGGCTGACTGACTGACTGACTGACTGACTGACTGACTGACTGACTGACCGACTAACTAACACTGACTGACTGACTGACTGACTGACTGACTGACTGACTCACTGACTGATTGACTGACTGACTGACTGACTGACTGACTGACTGACTGACTGACTGACTGACTGACTGACTGACTGACTGACTGACTGACTGACTGACTGACTGACTGACTGACTGACTGACTGACTGACTGACTGACTGACTGACTGAGTGGCTAACATTGACTGACTAACTGACTGACAAATATTGATTACCTGACTGACTGACTGACTGATTGACTAACATTGACTGACTGACTGATTGACTGAGTGACTGACTGATTGACTGACTGACTGACTGACTTATGTACTTACTGACTGACAGACTGACTGACTGAGTAACACTGACTACTGACCAAAGGAAGCAAAGTCTACTTCTCTTAAACGCCAAAGAAAGGAGAGTTCTACATTCCCAGTTCTGTTCGTCCACTAGCGATCCTACATAGCTGCCTTTAAAGACGATCGATTAATTGACATTAGTTAAAGCTCATTTGGAAGTTTATACTTCTGGCAGGGTGAGAAATGATGTTTTTGTAGCCCCCGCATCCAGTCATTTGAGGACGTCATAAATGTACATAGTATGCAGTATATTGACTATGTTTGCTTAAGTCACTCCAAAATATACGTTTTTGTGAAAACATGGGTTTCCAGGGACCGTGTACTGTTTCAGGCGCCATGAAAGGTTACGGTGAAACGGCAATAGTTTTGAAAAAAATTAAGTCACAACAAATGGAACACCCAACCGCAATTATCAGCTTTTATTATTGACCTCAAATGGTAACTTAAGATAGAAAAGTTAAAAGCTATAACCCCCGTTGCACGTCGAAAATTCAAATAATTTTAGATCCGCCGAGGATAAAAAATTTATTGTTTTATTTTTTTGTTTTTATTGTTCAGTTGTATTTATGCCAGTTTGCTAGCGTAAAAGATCAATTAATTTTAGATCCGCCGAGGATTAAAAATTTAGACCGGTTTGCTAGCGTAAAAGTTAAAAACGGTTCGCTAATGTAAAAGTATAGACGTTCAGAATCAATTATCGATCGAGTCGGATCTTTCAAAGGCTGAAATCGGCCAATTTATTTATACTCAGTGGTTCTGAAAATATTTTAATCCAGGATTTCGACGTGCACGTGGGTGGCGGTGGTTATAGTCAATGAAACAGTGCTTGTAGAGTAAATGCTAATGAAAATACCTGACTGTATTTCATCAGACCTTTCACGTTTCACTTTTGACTGACAGACTGACTGAATGACTGATTGAATGAATGACTGACTGACTGACTGACATACTGACTAACTGACTGACGGACAGACTGGCGGACTGATTGACCCTCGGACTGAATGACTGATTGACTGACTGAATGATCGACTGAATGACTGATTGAATGAATGACTGACTGGCTGACTGACATACTGACTAACTGACTGACTGACGGACAGACTGGCAGACTGATTGACCGACAGATTGACTGACTGATCGACTGACTGACTGACTGACTGAGTGATTGACTGATTGAATGAATAACTGACTGACTGAGTGACTGACTGACTGATTGATCGCCTGACTGACTGAATTTCTGACTGACTGGTTCAAACTGGCTGACTGACTGACTGACTGTCTGACTGACTGACTGACTGGCTGACTGACTGACTGACTGACTGACTGACTGACTGATTGACTGACTGACTGACTGACTGACTGACTGACTGACTGACTGACTGACTTTCGATGCACTTTTCGTTTTCGAATTACATGGTGGAAAAGTGTTACGGTGAAAAAAACTCACGATTATTATTTTTCATTTTTTCTGCACTGAAGCGTAAAATTTGGAGATTAATCAACCCACTACGCATTATACTAATCATCTAGATGATTAGTATAATTGAAAGAAAAGGTTTACAAAAAAAAGACATTTTCAGTAGATGATTAGTATAATCTTGACAAAATGTTACAAAACGTAGTAGATGATTAGTATACAACCATGTTGTCGAAAAGTCATTTGTTCGAATTGAAGTTTGCTCGAAGAGTCATTAGTTCGAATTGAAGCTCGGAATTAATTCGGGAGTGTCGAATTTGAAATTCGATAACAAGAACGAACATCAATCGTATTTTAGTCACTCAGTCAGACAGTCACTCCATAAACAAGTGATTTACTCGCTCAGTCAGTCTTCTCGTCAACCAGTCTGTCCATCAATCAGTCACCCATATGTCAGTGAGTTATTACACCAATCAATAAACTGATAAACCAATCAGTCATCTCGTTGGTCATGCATTCAATCGGGCACATCTCATCAATCAGTCATCCTATCCACCCATCAGTGAGTCAGACATGCCATCAATCAGTCACTTAACCAATCATCTATTGACTAATTCATTCACTCACTCACTTAATCATGTGTTTATTCACTCACACACCCATTCATTTATTAACTCACTACACTTATTCATTCCCTCACAAGTTAACTAACCCATTCATTCACTCATAGCCTCATTCACGTACTTACACTTTTGATTCACTCACTCACGCACTAAGAAAATTACTCACTCATTCACAATCCCACTCACTCACCAACTCACACACATATTTATTTCAGTCAGTCATTTCATGAATCAGTTAATCGATAAATCATTCCATCGATCAGTCACTAAAGTCAGTCAATCTTCATACAAACCAATCACTCATTCACTCTGTCAGTCATACCTCGATCACTCATCTCATTAATCAACCATCCAGTTATTCATTCTATCAATCAGTTTATCAATCGGTCACTCAGTCAGTAAACGATATAAACTGCTAATCAAACCCAATTCAACCATAGCTGCCAACGGAAAGTTATAAAAAGGAAACTAAAATGTAAAAATATATTTATCAAGGGACGGCCGCTAGGCCGTTCCCTTAATATGGTTCGATTAAGATAAGCTTTTTTGCGGTTATCTCGATCCAGGCTCCTCGTATTGACTTCTAGTTTGTTCCATCGGTTTTCTCGTGCAATTTTACATCTCCCTGGCTATTTCTAATCCGGTAGAGATGAAATTTCATTTTTCAGGTCCAATTACATTTTATATTTCAAAAGTAAATCATCACATGCGACCACAATTCATAACAACTTCAAAATCAATGGTAATCAATCAAAATCAATAGTAAATCACAATACAATCAGAACATTCAGTAGATGCTGCCGAGTGTCGGGAAACTCAAACTGCACTTCTTTGCCGGTCAGGCTCTTGCACACGTTTGTGAACGCCTGGCTCTGAAAATAAAATAATTAAAACCTTGAATAAACAAAATAAATACCAAAGATACCACAGGGTTCAGTGATACTAAAATGACAATACAAGTTAAGAATAGTGATTCCTAACAACAACTCATTACCTTGTGTCCGACAGTGGTTTCGTGGTTTTATTGAGATGCACCTTCATCAAACGTTTGCCGTCAAACTTGACCCAGGTGCGCTTACCAACGATTTAGGCTAGGCTAGGTAACCCAGATCAATCAAGATCCCGTTTTGGACCGAGATCAGTATTCGGCTGAAATCATATACGTAGCACTATGAAATGAACGGAATAACACGTCATTAGAAATGTTGGCTTGATTGCACTATTGGGATACGAACCCCTAAATAACCGTTCAATTAAGGGTCGAACCCCTATATGAACAATATGTTCAATTAGGGGTTGTTCATATGGGGGTCCAAAAGGTCAATAGACCCTTAATCGAACTGGTTCAAACAGGATCTAGACCCTTGTTTAAGAGAGGTCTAGACCCTTATTTGAAAGTAAAATTAGGGGTCTGTTCAAATAGGGGTCATTCAATTAGGGGTTCGTATCCCAAAAGAGCAATCCAGTAGACACTTAATGAAGTAAACGAACCTTGGCTTTAACGAAGTACAGTTCCCGCAGCTGAGCTTTGATGTCGCTACTGTTCTTCAAATCCATAAGAGCCTGTGAAACGGTTTTCTCCAGGTCATCAATTTACCGGCGAGTTTCACGCATTTCGGCGCAACGACGTTCATCACCATTTTGACCGATGATCGGGACACTTTGACCTAGAATATATCAGCATATAACAAGAAGAAATTAGCAATGAAATTTACAAAATTGCCAAAAGAATTGATTGTTATTTTTAAAAATTATTTATTATAAAAAATTAAAATAGGGCGCTGGGAAATTATATTATCCCATAAATTAGGTACAGTAATTTCAGAAAGCATTGAATTGCTTTTATACTCGTCTCACTTTCATTTGAATCATTGGAAGCTCTATATCGAAGCTCACTCTATGACTACTTAAGGAAATTTAATTTTATTTTATTATAGGCAGAAATGTATAAATAGTTTGAAGTTCAATAAGCTTACTGACTCCTCGATTTTTTTATTCCTATGTTTTAGTTAGTAATTTTGAATTTTAGATTGCTGAAATTAATCGTTACAATAACTTCTATTTGCCTCTAAATTGCTTTTCTATTTGACTAAAAAGTAAATGCTTGTATAAGGTAGTGGTCGGTTGAGTTTCAAGTACACTGAAATTGACCTGAAAATGAAAGTTTTTCAAGTGTTTCTTTGCAAAAATTCATGGAAATGTGGCTGTACTGGCACACATTTTTTGTTTGGACGGGTTGCGTTGACGTGTTGACACTGAAAACTACGCAAACGTTACCTTCTAGTCCACAGTTAACAATAAACGAATTGCGATGTGGCAGATCCGATTTCGCAGACCCGGATCTGATTTAAAATTTCAGAAATGTGACTCTCATTTATTTAAAAAATTCACAACTGAAAATTGAGACGAATACCGTCAATCTAAACAAATATACCATAACCATTTCATATACTTTGAACAAAACTTTAAGGGTGCATTCAAGTTAACTTCGACCGCTGTCGACCGCTAGGTGGGTCATGAAAATAGTAACGCTAAACTTTTTGAGTTTTTGGGCTTAATGGATTCGCTAAGGCCTATAGATCATATCTGTAGCTCAAGTTTATGAATTTTCGGAACATTCCAATTTTGGCGACATTTTTTGTACCGTTGGTAGTCAAAAAGTAGCCCACTTTGGGGTGATTTCTCAATATGCTCTGGAATGTTTCAGAAGCTGATACTTTCACAAAAGAACCGCCGTGCATCAATCTATCTGTGGTTAAAATATTTTGGGGGTGCTCTTTCCTCTAAAGTGCCGAATTTTCAACGTACTTTTCGAATCCGTGCGATCTTTGCCACACGTAAACGACAACCACTTTCAGTCACTCACAATCCGTTTCGATTAGAGCGTAGTTATGTCAGTCTTGAATTGGCTTGATCAAAATAATGCTTATTATTGTTAGTTTATGAGAATTTTATAATAATAAATAAATAAAATAAAATGAAATTCTAAAAAAAATTATCAAAACTCATTGGCGCAAAAAAACATCGGCAAACAAATTTTTTGTTGTAAAACTGTTTCCTAGTCATCAGTATTCATGTGAAAACGAGAATACAGGTTAAAAAACTACATGAAACATTTTATTTGTTAACCAAAAACGACAAAATTACAGGACAGGCTAGAAAAAAACAACAATTATTTGATCTGACCTAGAGGTGACAGTGTTCAACGTTTTTGCTTGTCGTCTTCATTATATAATAACAACACACCAACTCAGTTTTCCTGAAATTTTTCACTGTAAGAACAACGAAATTTCTTAATTCAAACATGAAAGTCAGAAACATGTCAACAAGAGACCTACAGAATTGCAGAACCAAAATATAATCAGTGAGACAGACAGACCGACAGACTGATAGAGACAGACAGACAGAAAGGCAGACAAACAAGCAGAAGGACAAACAAAGAGACAGATAAACAGACAAGCTGACAGAAAGACAGACAAAAAGTCAGATAATAAGAGATACAAACATACCGTCAGTCAGACATATAAAAACTGAAAAACAGACAAACACTTAATTATAATACATACACTCATCAGACAGACAGTCAGACACACGTACAGAATTACAGTACAGACAATAATCAGGAAGACCGACAGAAAGACAGTCAGTGAAACAGACTGACATGCAGACTGACACAGAAACATACAACAGATAGAATTACAATATAGACACTCATCAGACAGCAGATAGTCAGAGAGACAAACAGGGTTACATTACATACGATATTCAGTCAAGCAGACAGTCAGACAGACAGACATAAATAACCGATATAGTCGGTTCAGACAGGAATACACAGAAATACACACTCAAACATAAACAGTCTGTAGTTCTGTCTATCGGTATGGCTGCGTCTGTCTGGATCGTGTCAGTTTATTGAACGTTTAATTCTTGAATGTGCATTATTTGATTATTTTAATGCCTGGCTTCATTTCATTCAGGCATAAATATGTAGGAATCTGTTTAAAAGTGGGCTTACTCGTTTCTTGCATCAAATCAATGTCTGCCTGTCTGTTTCATATACAGGGTGGGCGTGGGCTAAAACGACGACACTCTAATTTGACTTATAAGGAAGAGTTGCTGGTTAGAGTGGAAGTGGACATGAAGCAGAGACACCATTTGTTAACAACACATGAATAGAGTTTGAATGAGAATTATATTATGATCCATATATATTATCATGAAAAACTTGTGCATTTTTGTCTAAATTAATTGCTTGCTCCATATCCATCCTCCACAGCCATATCGATATTTTATCAGTTGTCATTACGATGATATTTGTCACTGAAACATGGTCTTATGTTGTTTTAGAGCCCTTTGTGTTGAAATCCACTCTTTTACCCGCTTAATGAGAACAACTTCATTCAAAGTTTTCCGTTCAGAAACGTGGGTGAATATTTTGACTAAAAAAAAAGTCGATTGAACTGCTGAAAGACCTAAGACGGTCGTCGTAAGACTTATTTTCAAATGGTTATCGACTCTCATGTTAAAAATGCGGATTTTTTTTCATGACAGATGTTATAATGTTTAGTGAAAGTGACAGAATATTGAAGAAATTTTAGTGACTGTTGTAAAAATGCGTTCGACGTTTTTTGGTTGTTCTTGCACAACTTCACTGCTAAGATCCACAATTCATACGGGAAAGTTCAGGAAAACAAAGTTTGTGTATTGTTAATAGATGGTGAAAACGTCAACCAAAAACGTTAAACACGGCCATCTCTAAGTCAGATCAAATAATTGTTGTTTTTTCTAGCCCATCCTGTAATTTTGTCTTTTTTGGTTAACAACCAAAACGTTTTGTGTAGTTTTTCAACCTGCATTCTCGTTTTCACATAAATACTGATGACTAGGGAACAGTTTTACAGCATAAAAAATTTTGTTTGCCGATGTTTTTTTTGCGCCAATGAGTTTTGATATTTTTTTATTAATTTTTTTATTATTATTTTAATTATTATTATTTAATTTGTATAAACTAACAATAATAAGCATTATTTTGGGCAAGCCAATTCAAGACTGACATAACTACGCGCTAATCGAAACGGATTGTGAGTGACTGAAAGTGGTTGTCGTTTACGTGTGGCAAAGATCGCACGGATTCGAAAAGTACGTTGAAAATTCGGCACTTTAGAGGAAAGAGCACCCCCAAAATATTTTAACCACAGATAGATTGATGCACGGCGGTTCTTTTGTGAAAGTATCAGCTTCTGAAACATTCCAGAGCATATTGAAAAATCACCCCAAAGTGGGCTACTTTTTGACTACCAACGGTACAAAAAATGTCGCCAAAATTGGAATGTTCCGAAAATTCATAAACTTGAGCTACAGATATGATCTATAGGCCTTAGCGGATCCTAGTGATCACTAACGAACGAAACGAAACGAAACGAAACTTTTGAGTTTCGTTTCGATCCTATCGAAACAAAACTTTTTTGCTTCGTTTCGATTGATCCGAAACGAAATTTTCGTGTTTCGTTTCGTTAGCTACCGAAACGAAAAAAGTTTCGTTAAGGGTTTCGTTAAGGCCTCGAATGATTTAATTTAATAATATCGACGAAGAAAATTTCAAATTAAATTCAAATTCAAATTTCAAATAAATGAGGGTATGGCCCCGTGCACGTCCAACGGCCGGCTCTCAAGGAGAGCCCTCGGGTCTCTCCTCGAGAGCCGGCCGTTGGACGTGCACGGGGCCTATGAGTAAACCTGGTAGGAAAAAATCTCATTTATTTTTTATTTACCGGGAGCTGTGAGTCTGAGATTATCTGAATAAGTGAAGGAGTGAGTGAGCGAGTGATGGAGTGAGTGATGGAGTAAGTGAGTGAGTGAGTGAGTAAATATTTCAATGAGTGGGTGAGTTAGTGTTTCAATGATTGAGCAAGTACGTACATAAGTGAGTGAGTGAGATTTTTTCTACCAATTTTACTCATACCTTAATTTATTTGAATTTGAATTTATTTTGAAATTTTATTTGTCGATATTATTAAATTAAATCATTGGAGACCTTATCGAAACGCTTAACGAAACGTTCAAATTTCGTTAGTGCGAACCGAAACGAAAACCCAACCGAAACTTTTCGATTCGATAGCTAACGAAACGAATATTAAAAAATTTCGTTTCGAATACTCCGAAACGAAACAGCGCATTTCGGTAGGAAGTTTCGTTTCGACAGTTTCGTTTAGGTCAGTTTCGTTAGTGAACTCTAGCGGATCCATTAAGCCCAAAAACTCAAAAAGTTTAGCGTTACTATTTTCATGACCCACCT
>OZ038444.1:3862805-3882805 GCA_964036265.1 Daptonema setosum
GAATGAAAGTCTGGTTGACCAATGACTGATCGACAGACACACAGATTGGCTGGCTGTCTGGTGTGATTGACAGACTGCATCTGACTGACTGTTATGATTGACAGATTTACTGAATTGATAAATGAATGGCTGTTTGGAATGAAATTGTGTTTGACTGATTGATAGACAGAGCCTGATTGACTGACTGACAAACGTACTGTGAAAATTGACAGACTTAATAAATACATAACTGAATGGCCGTCTGGAATGAAAGTCTGGTTGACCGATGAGTGATCGACAGACATACAGATTGGCTGGCTGTCTGTTATGATTGACAGACTACATCTGACTGTCTTTTTTGTTTGACAGACTTACAGAATTGATAACTGAATGGTTGTCTGGAATGAAATTGTGGTTGACTGATTGATGGACAGAGCGACTGACTGACTGACTGACTGACAAACGTACTGTGATAGTTGACACACTTAACAAATAAATAACTGAATGGCCGTCGGGATTGAAAGTCTGGTTGACTAACGACTGATTGACAGACAGACAGACTGACTGGCTGGCTGTCTGTCGTGCAGACTGATTGTATACTGGCAGACTGATTTATTTTTTCCCGTAACCGAAAACTACGCCTACAACTGTCCTAGTTTTTGAGATAACACGTTACGATGCCATTCTGATGTTAAAACAACTACGGTGATTAAAAATGCCAAACTCTGAGAAGAATAAAGAGTATTTTAGCTTGGTGGGTATCGTGTTACTAGAATGTATGGGAAACGGATATGTAAAACGAACTCGGCTCAACGGAGCGTTTGATATTTTTGATATTTTTGTACTTTTTTGATTTTTTTGGTGCGTGTTCAAATTGCCGAGAAATTTTTTTCATTTTGACATAAAAATTCTGACAACTTATGCAATAATGTTTTATAAAAAGAAACTTTGAACAAGCTATACATACATATATATTGTATGTACGTAGTCAATATCATTAAACTTATTTACTCTTAAAAAATTCCGACAGCCATGTGGACTATTTTATGGGAACTATTACGATCCGACCAATGTTGCGTTTATATAGGCCTCGTGATTGGTTATAAGAAAAGTCCAAAACGTGGCACAGAAAATTTCCTACTTGAGAATCCGGTTCTGAACTTGAGAATCTGGTTCTAAGAAATTTTGAAAGTGGCCAAAACGTGGCACAGAAAATTCATTACTTGAGAATCCGGTTCTGAACTTGAGAATCTGGTTCTGGCCATGCCATGAGTTGTCGTAGTTTTAAACCATTTTTTATAACCAATTACGAGGCCTATAGGTTAATCAGTATAGTCTTTAAAAGTAATATAGTTTTGTAACAACATCGGAACTATAGCCAAGGATTTGTTTCCTTGATAATGGGAATTCTAAGCTAAAATACTTGATAAGATTATTTTAATTTAAGTAGATATCATTTAGGATGAACAGTTTAATATAATTAAATTGTAGCTTTCCATCAAGCAATTGATAGACATGAAACATGGTAAACTTTTTCTGCAAATTTATATGTAACTTACAGTTACAACTGTCAGGGGTTGCTACCGTAATCCCTAGGCATGTTGTAAATTCTTATGTAAACAAGTACAATCGAGCGTCAATCAAAAGTCGTTCCAACGTTCATGTAAATAAACAGTATTGTAAAGTTCTATAAAAACCGTTCTAAAGCAAACAACTGACTGTCACTCATATCGTTATCTGTTCAACATTGTTGCTTGTCGATGTTACAAGTCGTTGACAGGTAGTCGAACACCAGGTGACCGGACTCCCTTATCTGTGCCCGTTCGTATATGCCGATGTTGCATGTCAGGGACAGAGTGGAAGGAGCTGAGTCAGCCAAAGGTAAAGTGTGCTTATCTCAGATGAGCCCAGGTCAGTTGACTGAACTTGTGACTGTCATGCCACCCCTCCTTATCAACAAACCAACTGTTTTTATACTTCCAGGACGTTCTCGTCATCACGCTCACCAGCTATATAAAGAAGAATCGTCGATCGGTAGAATCAGTCTGAAGTCCACTAGCCATCTGAAGTCAGCTAGCTTGGAGACATTGCGATTATTCACATCGATACTTGTTGCTCACTACTGTTTACATTTGTTCATATCATACTTGTCAAGGTTCCCGGACTCATCTCTTATTTGTAATTCTCTTTGTAAATCCTTTTGTATTAATCCTAATAAATACTTTCTCTCAACTTCTGTTCGGATAGCTTATTGTAAAGAGCCTGATCATCCCTGAGATATCTTGCTCTCTCTCGTTACCTACCGAAAGATCCACCATCGCTGCAACACCTCTTGGGCCGCCCGGTAAAGTGCACGCGTACTCACACACATACATACAGTCATTCAGTCAGTCACACATCAGTCAGTCAGATACATACACTTATACAGACATAACTCACACACAAGACTAGCAAACGAAGTCGTTGCAGAATTGGTAGCACCGAGTGGTTTCTCATAAACATTTAATTTCAGGTTCACGCTACAGCCATGTCACTGTTTGGAGACGACGATCAGCATCAAGGTGACGAAGGATTCAACACGCCACTAGCAGGCGCCATGCAAGACAGACCAGCTTCACCTAGAGCAGCACGTGTGATCAAAAGAGATCAAGCCAGGTTACTCAATGACTTACCAAACCGATTTGAAGATTTACAGCTAACATTGGAAATGCTAAATCACCGCATACGAGAAATCGAAGCCAGACCAATCAACGGAGTAGAAGATGCCCCGGTAATCAACGTAATCGATGATGGTTTGTTCAGAACCCCAGTACGACAGTTATTGCGTCCGGTAAGTGACACAATAGATTTATTTTATGGAGATGGAGACAAAATTGATTTCAAGAATTGGTTCGAAAATTTTGATCTCTGCTGTCGAGCAGCAGGATATGATAACAACCGCAGGGCGCTCATTTTGCCTTGCTACCTGAGGTCAACGGCCAAGTCCGCTTACAAGACGCTAACGGAAGACGAAAAGGACACGTATGAAAAGTTGGTTCAAAATTTGAATATCAAATTGAAAATTCCAGAAGGTGAAAGCTTTGCTCGCATAGAATTGAACCAAAGAAGGCAAGGATCGGAGGAGTCGGTGAACAAGTTCGCTGCCGAAATTGACAGGTTAGTTCGTAAGGCTTACCCTGATTTTGCAAAAGAAGCTATTTCAGAACTGACGCTGGATCACTTTGTGGCAAAGCTACGACCGGAGATTCGATCAGTGGTTAGGATGTTCAATCCCAAAACAATGGAAGAAGCAAAAACAAAGGCTACAACAATCGAAGCAAACAGTAAGTTGGAAGAACGCGAATCAAAGGTTAACAGTCCAGCCCTTCATGCACTCACGTTAGAAACTGTAAAGTTGGGTCAACAAGTGGCTTCACTTCAAGCAGCCCAAGCTCAACAGAAGGTTAGCTCTGACTCAAACAGGTACATCAGATCAAACTCAATGGATAATCATGAACGACGAACCGAACCAAATGGTTATGACAGAACTCGCTCGCCTACACCGGTTAGAGACTATAACAGAGACAGAAACTATTCAGATAATCGCCGTTATCCCTCTTATAACAACTACAACCGAGGTTATGCTCGAAACCCACCACCAAAACAAGTTTCTTGGGCTGACCAGGGTAATGAACGCATGCAAGGCCGTAGAGGACCGTCAGTGACACCTGATGGTCGTCCAATTTGTTTCTACTGCAATATTCCAGGTCACACTCAAGCTGTTTGTCGCAAACGGCTGAGCAGACAAACGAGTAGACCGGGCATGTATGGAAGTCCGTTAACAAATCAGTTCTCAGGTAACAGATACCCACAATACGCTCGAGGGTATCCATCGCAGTCATACGGATCAAACGTGCCATCATACCAATACAATCCAAAGGGTTCATTCTACAATCGGAACCAAGGTTCGTTTAATATGAGGTCTATCGCAGGTCCACCAGAGAGGTATGCAATCAATGCCATCCAGGAACAACAAGACCTTGAGCCAAATAAAGAGTTCATGCATGCACTGGAACGCATCAAACGGTTGGAACAAGAAAATGTTAGTTTGAGACGAGTTAATGAAGAATTTAGGCCAGTCACCAACTATAATGATGTCAGACAGATGAGCCAGATTAACGTTCTCAAATCAAGCAAGGAAGAGGGTAAGGAGTTGAAGACAGAATCGGATCATAGCGAACAACAAAGTGCCACTGCATCAGATAAAACCGAAGAGAAGCAAGCAGAAGCGCATAACGAAATCGCTTGGAATCAGTTGGTTGAACAATATCACCAGTCAGAAAATAATATTATTGATTCTGAGACAGATAATCAACAAGAAGTTGCTAAAACTGATGATGATGCTAAATCTGATACAACTCAAGTATCAGATGATTCTAGTGATTCAGAGCCGAGACCAGTTGTGGGTCGTATCGAGGCCATGGACGAAGCATATCCGGTTGACTCACACAGATTCATTAGATTCACTAAGTTTTACGCTTCTGAGCAGGATTTCTTCGATGCTATATCCGAAGAAAGACGACGACACCCCAAAAAGTTTATTTGGGCTATGATAACGGCATTTTTACTTATTACAGTACTATCGCCAGTCGCACAGGCATCTGAAGTGCTTCGAGGTTCGCTGCCACACGTATGTCAAACAGTTTCAGGCCGTCAAATCTATCGAATCCCGACACCGCCGCCGTGCAACATCAGCATAGCAGACGATAAAACAGAACCTAGGCCAACGGCATACATGTTCTACAAGCGCAATATCGTTCGATACAAGTCAAGCGCCACCCTGTGCTCAACTGTGCGACATCATGACAACCGCTTCACCTACTTTCTCGGCATCAACCACCTCCAGGACACTCACATTGAAAAGTTAGTCACAACGCGAGACGAATGCCAGTTAATGATTAGCCATCTACGATGCAGTGCAGGTATATTAACTAGGACCGGCAGTGATTTCCGCACTCTAAATACTAATCAGGTTGAATATCCTAATGGTTTCACTGGTTGTTGTACTTGGCAGAAGAGTTACATAGATCAATGCTACGCTACTCACGCTCAAGTTTACATGAAACACAATGAGGACACTATGACTTCGACCGCAGGCGACGTATCTCATTGTAAGTATATGGATGGTTATTGTAATTTAAAAGACGGCTCAGTTTTAATTTGGATGCCAGATCCGCGTGAAACATGTGAATTCTTACCTTGGAGACAGATTTCAGGCACACAACAAGGTTCAAGTTGGCTTTCAGATGATAGACAGTTAGCTTTAACGTTCAATCAACCAACACTAGAACAGGACTGTGAGCATAGAGAACTTGTGGTTTCTGATCAATCAGTTATCGTTCGGAAAATCAATTATCCCCTTAAACGATCTGTTTCCAAAAAGATTGGAATTGTTACTTCGGATGTACAAGCAAGCGCACTCGAAGCTATCGAACTTCGACTGCAGTCTGCATTTCATCAGATTTTCCAAACCTCGATGAGTGCAGTCTGTCACGAAACCCAAAGGTTGGTCATTTCACTTCAAATTTCTCTACTCGCTGATCCCATCTTATCGGTCAAACATTTATTCAATAACCCATATTTAACTGCCAAGCTTTACGGAAATTTGATTGAGACATACCCATGTGTACCGATTACATCTACCATTAAATTTCTACCTTCCATTGACAACTCTACAGGTCTTTGCTTTGAATACGTTCCAATCACATTTAGTTTGCACAACAATCAATACAAAGGATATCTGAATCCACGAACCAATGAAGTCAAACGACATT
Source organism: Daptonema setosum (assembly GCA_964036265.1). Classification (NCBI taxonomy): domain Eukaryota; kingdom Metazoa; phylum Nematoda; class Chromadorea; order Monhysterida; family Xyalidae; genus Daptonema; species Daptonema setosum. The sequence goes on from OZ038444.1 coordinate 3,868,598, forward strand.
CTCCCTTAGTATCATGTGAATCAAATTTAATCATTCCTATTGTTTTTGATAAAACATCCTATCTTTACCAATCTGAAACAGGCGCTCTCTCAAAATTGCAACCGGAAATGTTTCCATTCTTACCATCACTCCTAGAAAACATCTCATTACAATTCACTGAATTCATTCACCATCCCGTCATTTATCATCAACTAGCTATGTATAACTTCACTGAATTCTCTACTCAGGTTGACACTAACTATTTGTGGCACAGCGTCACTTTCCAGCAACAGATTTGGAACTCGTTTGGCGTCAATACATCTACGATCGGTTCACATCGAAGCGACTATACCCTACAACCTCAAGCACTGGCCGCCAGCATCGTTGACCATGGCTTTCTCGGATTTCTCTACGGTTACAAGTTCAGTTTTCTGCAATTTTGGGTTTTCCTCGTATGCTCTTATGTCACCATCAAGTTACTGATCCGTCTTTTGTGTTCATTCGACGCAATTAAATTGCTAACTCAAATCGATCTTCGTAGAATATGGCGATTCATACGCAAAACGGTCAATCGAAAACGACGATCATCTTTTTCTTCAGTTTCTTCTTCACATTCTCCGAAACCCGTTCGCACTCGTGTCAATTTTAATCATAAGAAGGGAACTGTCACAATACCTACTACCCCACTCAGTTCAGGAGGTTCAATTCGTCCACGCACTCTTTCAAATTCTTCAAATTCCTCCATAGAAACCATGCCACCACAAGTACACGCTGTGGAAGATAATTCCGAATCTGTTTCCCAAAACCTGATTAAGTTACTAAGCTCTGGCAAAAATGGCTCTCAGTGCTTTGACGCTAGTTCCATGCCAACCATGTTGCCTTCCGAAAGAAAATCTGTCAATTTGGCAAACGGTCATCAAGAAGCTGTCACTTCAACATCACAATGGCCAGCAGTGGAGATCAACACTCTACAACCATCCATCCCACATGCAATCAACCAGGTCGAGGACAAACGAGTCAATGGACTTCAACCAAAGGTTACTGTAAAATTGAATGGTGTAAACACAGCAGCTCTTTTGGATTCAGGCGCTTCTATGTCAGTCATTTCTTCAAACATAGTTCCATGTTTAAAAATTAAGGATTCGGATATCCACAAAAGCAAAATACCTTCAGCTACAGGTGTTAATGGAACATCATTACCTATCAAAGCCGTAGCATCTATAACAGTGGGTATCGGTAATCAAGAAATAACCGCTAAAATGCACATTGTTGACTCTAACTGTATTCAGGATGTTATTATTGGCACAGACATACTCCAACAGTTTCATCAGATGACAGTCAATTTTCAAAAGAATACTGTAACAATAGGCAATAATACTTTGGATATTTTGTCTTCAGCTACGCAACAAATTTCAGCTGGTATTATCAAACTAGTGATTCCTACAGACACCATCATTCCGCCTCGTTCTGAAACTCTCATTCCCACGGTTCTCAATAGAACGTTGCCAAAGAACATAGATTTTCTTGCTGAAACATGTACTGATCTGACCATGCGTACAAGTCTTTACATGGTCAATTCACTTTTCAATTCAAATGATTCAGTTTTTCATATCAGAGCTATGAATCCTCTATCGGGACCGATCAAGTTATATGCACTCACAACCATAGCTCTTGTCTGTCATTTTGACTCAATTTCTGTGCCAGTTCCGAAAATTAATACTTTACAGGAAACACGAGACAACCAAGAAACAACTTCACATTTCCAGTTTACTATCGATTCCCCGATTTTATCTTCATCCGAAAAGAATCAACTTTTAATCAATTACTTGTCGATTTCGAAGATGTTTTTTCTAAAAATGACTATGATCTTGGATGTTACCCTCTTAAATACAGACTTCAACAGTTGACACCTATGCCGCCACCAGCACGACCATATCGCGTTCGTCCAGACCACCGTGATTTCGTTCGCAAGTACATCGACGAAATGTTGGCAGCAGGTGTTATTGAAGAATCAGACAGTCCGTATGCCGCACCTGTTATAGTGCACGAGCCAAAGAACGGGAAGCTCAGGTTTGTTGTAGATCTGAGAGGATGCAACAAGGCTTTGAAAAGATTAGATTATCCTCTACCCACCGCATATGATATCTCACAGGCCATGGGTAACTGCAAATACTTCTCTGTTCTCGATGCAACTAAAGGTTTCCTACAACTCGAAATTCATCCCGAAGATAGACAATTTTTCGCATTCAATACTGTCCAAGGTCACTATCAATATCGACGTCTTGTCATGGGATATCATTCTAGCCCGGCTATATATCAACGCACTCTAGAACACATACTTGGCCCGCTACTACACAAAAACTGCTATCTTTACATAGATGATTTATGCGTAGCAAGTCCCACCTTTGAACAACATTTAACAGATCTTGCTGATGTCCTCACTCGAATGCGCATGAATAATCTCAAATTTAATCCTAAGAAATGTGTTTTCTGTCGTCCATCAGCGGAATACCTCGGATTTCTCATTGACTCAAATGGAATCAGACCCAGCCCTAGCAAAGTAGCACTGGTTAAAGACATGTCCTACCCGACTAACCAGGATGAGTTACGCCGATACTTTGGTTTCATATCATATTTCCGCCGATTCATATATCAGATGAGTAAGAAAGTTTCGGTATTTCTACCCTTGTTGAAAAAGAAAGCCACTTTTAATTTCACTTCTGATTGCAAAAAGGCTTTCCACGAGGTAAACCAGGCTTTACTCGACGCTCAAGCTCTCGCCTTTCCACGCTTTGACGGCACCAAATTCGTGCTCCTGAGCGATGCGTCTACCGAAGGTCTTGGCGGCGCACTATTGCAAGAAGATGAGGAAAAACGGTTACGTCCAATCGAGTTTGCTAGCAGAGCTTTACTTTAGACCCCGATTCCCCTGATGTTTTAATGGGATCCACCTCAACGACCCCAATCGCCGTCTCGCCCGCTACGGAACAAGCGCTGCTTGAGAGCGAGCCAACTTGCAGCGCCGCAGCGGCAGATGATGCAAAATTTTCCGTTGAGTCAACTCCTGAGTAAAAAGTTTCAGTAAATTTTCTTTCCAAAATTTTAAAGCGTTAACTGTCTCAATTCTTTTCATAATATGTCGAACCTCTCTTTCAAAAAAAAAACTGAATCACTTGCCCCTCCTCATTCTTTTTCGTATAGTGTCTCACCAGCTCGACTGCTGTTACACTTGGCCCTGTTACCTTCCTAAAGAAACCTGAACTGACTGCTCAAATTTTTTCATATTTAAAATAATCTTTTAAAATTCAAAATTATTTTCCCAAATCTCTTCAACTAATATAAAAACATTCATAAAAACATTCATATTTTTAAATTCAATAAACTTCAAAACTGTCTCTTTTCTCACCCAAAAATTTTTCATCCGCCAAAGTTTTCCCATTCAAACAAACTACTACTATTTTGTACCACATAATACCATTGTGTACATATATGTACATACATACATCTCTACACTGTTTTCTTGCCGTAATCAGTCACCTGTAAAGTACACAGTTCAAAGTTATAGGCGTCACAAGACTTCGCTGTTCCGTATCTTTCCTTATCAGTAAAAATTTCTGGACGCTGTTACCAAACAACGATAACATCTCTTCGATACTTATATGTACACAATCACCAACTATTTTCATTCAACTTACTGTTCTGAACAAGTAATACTTTCTGTCTCCAGCCAACAATTTTTTCAAAACCAAAATTTCGTGCCTCAGTTCATGACGACTGTTGCAACCTTCGTTCCCTGCCACCAGATTTAATTTAGTTTTTTTAATTGTACCTCGATTGGCTTTGACCGTCGTTGTACCCACTTGTTACCTGCCTAAAGAACAATAACATGTCTGCGACTGATGCATCACAATGGAGTCTTGCTCAGGCTAACTCTGAATATCGGAAACATCGTCCGCAAAACTTTCTGCCCGAACGAACAATGCCTATTACAACGCCAATTTTATTGGGCGTGATGCTAACAAGTTTTGACCGAAAACAAAAATTTGTAGATTTTCCTTTATTAACAACAACCCAAGTACCTCCGATTAACGATTTAACTGAGCGAATCGACATTGCTGTTCAGTTTCAAGTTGATGATGAACTGAAGTTCATTAAGGGTAATGTTTGCGCCGGCAAATTCTTTTCTCGAAGCACAAACATTTTATTCCAAGCTGAAGCCATGTTTAAAATTTTTGTTCTAAATTTTCTTCCAGTTGTTAATCAGTTGCTTCAAGTCGAACTTTCAATACCCTTTGATGAACTTTTGACTATGTATCATAGATTAGCTCATACTAGTGATTCAAATCTTGATGACTTTATTAAAAATGTCCGACCGATTGAAGGACATACGGAGATAGAATTTCACCAACACTATGCTCCGCTGACTGTGACTGCTAATGCTGATGGCACTCATCAACCGAACCCAGTTGAGATGTACTCTTCTAACTGCCGTGCAGCTGACCGCTTCCCAAGTTTCTCGCCACGTTTACAACCGTTAATGGAATTACTTTTCAAGTTTGAATGTTTTTGTAAACAAGGTTTAGATGTTATTAAAGTTGATTGGCAACACATGCACTTTTCTAATGACCCTCAATGGACTCTTTTCGCTTCAATTTGGAATGAATTACAGGAGCGAGGCGTTAACACCATAGTTCAACGAGTTGCACTGATGGCGCCTCACTACCCGTTTGTGCCCAGTATCGATGCTTGTTATTTCATGGCGACCAATATCACGTTGCGCAGAATGATCTTGCCGAACGATCTTGAGAAGCTCGCTATTGTCAAGATTCCACCGATCTGCCCAAACTCGTCGGATTGTGCACACAATCAGGTACAGTCTTTTACATTTTCTTGGGTAGATACCATTGAATTTTGGAAACTACGAGAAGAATTTATGATTGAAGCTAATAAAGCTCGTGACCATATTCACTGCCACCATCATGATCGTGCTTCACAATCCAGATCAGTAAAAGAACTAGGATTGGCATATCATGCTATCAAGAAGGTAGATGAGGAACATAACAAAACTCCTGGACACATCCACACTCTTGATTATTTTCTTGACCAAGTTTTCAGTCCAAATTACCCTCCCACTCAAGCTGCCGTACCTTTTGGAGTTTATCTTTCTGTAGCTTCACACATTAAACATCTTTTCGAGTCTGTTAACTTCCAACCCAATCCGCCGTTTAATTATTGGTTTTATGGCGAAAAGTTTCAATTTCCTTAAACGGACTGGATGACTAAGATTCATTCTTTCTGTCTCATGTTACCTTCCACAAAACAACCCTACCCTCACCCTCGAAACCGAGGACGGTTTCATTTTGCGACCCTGGGAGTGTCAGGGGTTGCTACCGTAATCCCTAGGCATGTTGTAAATTCTTATGTAAACAAGTACAATCGAGCGTCAATCAAAAGTCGTTCCAACGTTCATGTAAATAAACAGTATTGTAAAGTTCTATAAAAACCGTTCTAAAGCAAACAACTGACTGTCACTCATATCGTTATCTGTTCAACATTGTTGCTTGTCGATGTTACAAGTCGTTGACAGGTAGTCGAACACCAGGTGACCGGACTCCCTTATCTGTGCCCGTTCGTATATGCCGATGTTGCATGTCAGGGACAGAGTGGAAGGAGCTGAGTCAGCCAAAGGTAAAGTGTGCTTATCTCAGATGAGCCCAGGTCAGTTGACTGAACTTGTGACTGTCATGCCACCCCTCCTTATCAACAAACCAACTGTTTTTATACTTCCAGGACGTTCTCGTCATCACGCTCACCAGCTATATAAAGAAGAATCGTCGATCGGTAGAATCAGTCTGAAGTCCACTAGCCATCTGAAGTCAGCTAGCTTGGAGACATTGCGATTATTCACATCGATACTTGTTGCTCACTACTGTTTACATTTGTTCATATCATACTTGTCAAGGTTCCCGGACTCATCTCTTATTTGTAATTCTCTTTGTAAATCCTTTTGTATTAATCCTAATAAATACTTTCTCTCAACTTCTGTTCGGATAGCTTATTGTAAAGAGCCTGATCATCCCTGAGATATCTTGCTCTCTCTCGTTACCTACCGAAAGATCCACCATCGCTGCAACACCTCTTGGGCCGCCCGGTAAAGTGCACGCGTACTCACACACATACATACAGTCATTCAGTCAGTCACACATCAGTCAGTCAGATACATACACTTATACAGACATAACTCACACACAAGACTAGCAAACGAAGTCGTTGCACAACAAATCTGTGAAATTTTATGAAACGATTTATGGTTACAATTATTTTATGAACGAAACCGAAATGAACAGGCGATTTTTTTAAACACAATGTTTGTTTTACATAGCAAATGACTGCTCTTGGCAATTGATCAAATGCTGTTTACGTGTCTAGCCAACTGAATCTGACTCCTGAAGCGAACGGGTATAGCGTATCCAGGGGTCCTTGTTAGGGTGCCTTCATAGTCAGTTGCAAAAACAATTGCAAAAAAGTTTTTCGTAACATTTTTCATGTCACATTTTGACAGTTTCTATGGTCGAAAAATTCGTGAGACAGCTAACGGAGGCTGACTGTGAAGGCACCCTTAGCTTAACCCTAAAAATGATTTTGGTGCGCAAATTGAATTCAAAAATGCGCGAACTAAAATTTTCAAGAAATGAGATATTTATAGGCGCTTAATTCATTGCATTTGAGGCGTAAATGGTTCATAGAACTAGTATTGATAACAAGATTTCTTGGCCAAACTATAATGAAATTGTATAGTCGGTTGGATGATGTGTTTCTGGGAGAGTAAAATTCCCGTAGAAGATTTCTGTGCACCGTTCTATTTTGATAAATTCTTCCACGAAAGATCCCCCAGTTTTTGGCGGGTAATATATTTAGGTTCAATATGTTGAGATTATGAGATTCATTGGAATGGAATATGTACTGCGAAAACCTGCACACACAGTAATTCTCAGAGAATTGCTACAAATATCACTGAGGTGGAAATTATACTGAAAAAATCTTCTTCTTTGGGACTATCTCTTCTTTCATACACTAGTTAATCCTGACAATTTTATTTTATCCTATCAACTTTACCTGAAGACAAGCGTCTTTTACACTTCTACCAAGCTATAGTGTCGTTTTACGTGTGTACGTGTCAGGGCAAGTATCGAACCCGCCGATCAATCCGGTTATTAACCGGACGTCTTAACCGCTGCGCTACGGTGAGTCAGTCGATCTCTATTATCTGACGCACGACTACTTTTTTATAAAGTGTGCATAGTCAGATAGATGGATGTGAAAAGTTGATAGATGAAAGAAACGAAAATGATTCTTAAGATTGTTTTATAGTGGAGTCGAGTTCTACTCTTCTAGTTGTAAGTAAAATTCCGAAACGAACTTTTTCTGTGTCTGGGTTCCGAAAAATTTCGGAACGTTATGAAAATTTCCGAGAAAAGTTGGGATTTGTTATTTTGACTATGAAGGCACACGCACAGCAACAGATATCTTATATATATAAAATAGTAGAAGATGTATCTATCTTTGTATGTCTACTCAAAGCGCTTAAATAGCAGCGATGCATCGCTCAAAAACTCTTTCGATCATTTATTTTAAAAAATCGAACTATGATTAAAAGTTCAATGAGAAATAATCATCATCACCTCCCCAATGAATTGACACCGATTTCCAGAACCAAACACAACATGATGCCTCAACTCACCTCCAATGTATGTACCTCAATTATCGATGAGGTCAAGATAATCAAAATGTCGTTCAACATTTATGATCGGTTTAATCGAAATGTTTCATTCTCATAATTAATCACAATCAGAATCTACGAATTCTATCATCACCACCTACTCACATAAAAGTTGTCATCGACACCCAAGGATGTTTCCCATATTTTGAAGTGGAAACATCATTCACCTTAACTGGAGTTGTAGTTTAATTGTGCCACTAACTGTTGTGGCCACGGGTGCTTCCTGTATGTTTTTAGGTTTAAATAAAATTTGGTTTATTGGTTTTCCACGAGACGGGTAAAAATAATAAATCTAATGAAATTTTCAGAATAGTTATAAATTACCCATGTTATGCTCTGCTCTACATTATGTATGACAGATAATTTCAAAAAAACGGGTTGTCTTATTGAACAGGGTGTATAAAATTTAGTTGCGTTCAGCTAAAATGGATCACATTTCAACGGGTCAGGTTTACACTAGCAAAAAAGTTATGTCGATATTCAAATAAACGGGGATACATAAATTATCGCACCATCATGGATCTAATGATTTCCTGGGCTAAAGAGAAGCTGATGAACAAACCGATAGGTTTGTCTGAGTTTAAATACGGTAGTTGAGTTTTTTTTAATTAATCCACAGTTGCGTAGCAACGGGTTTACCCTAGTATATATAAAATAGTAGAAGATGTATCTATCTTTGTATGTCTACTCAAAGCGCTTAAATAGCAGCGATGCATCGCTCAAAAACTCTTTCGATCATTTATTTATAAAAATCGAACTATGATTAAAAGTTCAATGAGGAATAATCATCATCACCTTCCCAATGAATTGACACCGATTTCCAGAACCAAACACAACATGATGCCTCAACTCACCTCCAATGTATGTACCTCAATTATCGATGAGGTCAAGATAATTAAAATGTCGTTCAACATTTATGATCGCTTTAATCGAAATGTTTCATTCTCATTATTAATCACAATCAGAAACTACGAATTCTATCATCACCACCTACTCACATAAAAGATGTCATCGACACCCAAGGATGTTTCCCATATTTTGAAGTAGAAACATCATTTATGTACCTTAACTGGAGTTGTAGTTTAATTGTGCCACTAACTGTTGTGGCCACGGGTGCTTCCTGTATGTTTTTAGGTTTAGATAAAATTTGGTTTTTTGGTTTTCCACGAGACGGGTAAAAATAATAAATCTAATGAAATTTTCAGAATAGTTATAAATTACCCATCTTATGCTCTGCTCTACATTATGTATGACAGATAATTTCAAAAAACGGGTTGTCTTATTGAACAGGGTGTATAAAATTTAGTTCCGTTCAGCTAAAATGGATCACATTTCAACGGGTCAGGTTTACACTAGCAAAAAAGTTATGTCGATATTCAAATAAATGGGGATACATAAATTGTCGCACCATCATGGATCTAATGATTTCCTGGGCTGAAGAGAATCTGATGAACAAACCGATAGGTTTGTCTGAATTTAAATACGGTAGTTGAGTTTTTTAAATTAATCCACAGTTGCGTAGCAACGGGTTTACCCTAGTCTATATATAAATTACACAATGTATGTATGTCTGTGTGTGTGTGTGTGTGTCACGCTTCAGTATAAATACCAGGAAAGAACATTAAAACACCTTTTCTTACTCGATGTCAGAATCAAAATAAATCATCACGTCCCCTCCAGTTGTTTTTCCAATCTGACCTCTACATAACTCAACAGGCCTTAACGTGTTGGACTTTCATAATTACTCTCAATTGGTTTACTCAACTTTTATTACGAAGTCATCAACACCCGTTCAACTGTTTTTCGAAACTGAAATCTCAACATTCCTGAAGGTCATAATAATGGCCTTTCATGAGCAATTTTATTATTGTGGTAGTTCGAAATAAAAAACTTTTTAATAAAAAAAGATCGGGTAAAGTTTGAATATTTCAGCTGGTCTTCCTTCATTACGAATTATCCGAAGATCCTAATTGTTTTATACGGGATGGGTAAAACATGATTCTTCATTATAGAAAATAGCGGGTTATTTGATTTTTTTCACGGGTCCTTTTTAGTGTGTTCCTGGAGTTAAATTAATCTCAAAACAAAAAGTATTTGGACAATAAACTCCGAACTTAATGAGTCGGGTAAGTTTAATGTATTGAAATCTCGGCTCGGGTAGCGAGTTTTCAACGGGAGGCTATATAATGTTTTTCTAAAAATATTGTTAGAAGTTTTAACTTGAACTATAAATCAATGATAACTTGAGTTGCATAGCAACGGGTTCGTGGTACATATAACGAAGCTAATTTTGTATGTTGACGGGTTTACTTCGATAATATTTTTTGTAAACTTAACACTCAGTTGCGTAGCAACGGGTTTACCCTAGTCTTATATATAAAAATAGCAATGTATGTCCGTATGTATGTATGTCCAGAGCCAGTTCGATATAAATATCAGAAACGCAACGCCCAAAAACTCCTTTATTCATTTGTTTAGAAAAGTTACGCTGAGATCAAAAGTTTGATGAAGAAAAATCATCGCCACCCTACCAATTGATCAATCCTGAACTAAACGTAACATGATACCTCAACTCACCTTTAATGTACCTCAATTATCCATGAGGTCAAGATAATTAAAATTAAGTTTAACATTCATGATCGGTTTGTTTGAAATGTTTCATTCTCACAATTAATCGCATTCAGAAACAACGAATTCTATCATACATAAATGTTGTCATCGACACCCAAGGATTTCCCCTATATTTGGAAGTGGAAACATTAAGGATCTCAACTGGAATTGTAGTTTTAATGTGCTGCTAACTGTTGTGGCCACGGGTGCCTATGTTTTTTTTGGTTCAAATAAAAATTAGGTTTTTTGTTTTCCACGGGACGGGTGAAAATACAGTTTATATTTGATTGAATTTATTGTTTCATAAAGATGAGTTTGTAAGTATGAGAAAAGCGGATATGAGTTGGGAACTGTACGGGTGACAAACTTTTTTTCCACGGGTTATTCTCACTTTAATTATGTTAAGAAATTAATATGCGAACACATTTTTTATAGTACACAGTTCAGGTGAATTAAACTGAATAAAACATTTTTGTGGTTTACAATAAAACGTACATAGATAATTCATCGATTTGGGAGCATGAAACTTATGTTTTCCTACAAACGGTCTTTATTTAACTTGATCATCCGTTGCCCTGCAACGGGTTTACCCTAGTCTATATATAAATTAGACGATGTGTGTATGTATGTCACGCTTTTTTAGTATAAAAGTAACAAAATAACTCTGTCAAACCCTTTCTTCATTTGATGGGAAACTTGAAAAAATCATCGTCACCCTCTTGATGGCAAGAAGAACACAAATCATCACATACCCTTCAACCTGACCAACACTAACCTCAACCGGTGCTTAGGTCATGATAATTGCAATTCATTAACACTTTATTGAATCACTTAAAATTCAAACGTAACAAAATAACTCTCTCAAACCCTTCCTACATTTGATGGGAAACTTTGAAAATCATCGTCAGCCAGAAATTATGCCAGCAGAGCAGTTAAATCAAGCTAAAAATTTTATCAAACCGTTTGATTTCAACGGGTTATAATAACCTCTTCTTATGAATGTTTTGAATTTGTTAACTTTATTTGAACTTTAGAAACTTTATAAATGGGTTAAATTCCATGTCTTTGAATGTAAGCGAAAAACTTAATTTCACTACAATTTGAATAATATAAAGAAATTTTTCCAGCAGAGCAGTTAAATCAAGCTAAAATTTTTATCAAACCGTTTGATTTCAACAGGTTAAAATAACCTATTCTTATGAATGTTTTGAATCTGTTGACTTTATTTGAACTTTAGAAACTTTATAAATGGGTTAAATTCCATGTCTTTGAATGTAATTAGGTTACTCCCATTATGTTTGTATTACAGTTATTTAATTAACCGACGGGTTCACACAATGTTTCTTCAGGATAGTTGATTTTTGTATGCCAGCAGAGCAGTTAAATCAAGCTAAAAATTTTATCAAACCGTTTGATTTCAACGGGTTAAAATAACATATTCTTATGAATGTTTTGAATCTGTTAACTTTATTTGAACTTTAGAAACTTTATAAATGTGTTAAATTCCATGTCTTTGAATGTAATTAGGTTACTCCTATTATGTTTGTATTACAGTTATTTAATTAACCGACGGGTTTACACAATGTTTCTTTAGGATAGTTGATTTTTGTTAACATAAGAAACAGTTGCGTAGCAACGGGTTTACCCTAGTAATCAAGAAATTGGTGGTGGATAGAAATTTATTTTATAAATATAACTTTGATGGAAGAATGTTTTTGATTCGTTAAACAAAAATGGTCTGATCCACGCACGATAATGAATAATGATTGCCAATAATGTGACCCAAGCTCTGTATGTCACCAAATAGTACTATTTTCAACCGCAGCTCATACCGTTGGCCACTAGCGGATGAGAAAAGGTAGGAAAAGTGGAATTCCCCCTCTTTGGTTACTTCAAAAAGTTCAATCAGTTCTCCAATGTGTAGGTAAAATGTCCAGAAAACGGTCGATTCCCCCTCTTTGATGAAATTCCCCTCCCTCTGGAGGATCAGCTCGTCCGCCACTGAACTGCAGCAAAAACCGCTGGCCACTGGCGGACGAGCTAACCCACCAAAGGGAGGGGAATTTTGTCAAAGAGAGGGCCATTTTACCTATACCTTAAGGAACAAATTCTACTTTTCGAAAATGCTAAAGAGGGGGGAATCCCACTTTTCCCACCCCTTCTCATCCGCCAGTGCCGCTGGCACAAATACCATATAAAAACTCTGACAGTATCAATAGCGGATGAGAAGGGTTGGGAAAAATTGAATTCCCCCCTCTTTGGAAGTTTCAAAAAGTATAACTTGTTAATTAAAATGTAGGTAAAATGGCCTGAATACTGCCGATTCCCTCCTGTTTGACGAACTTCCCCACCCTTTGGAGGTTTGACTCGTCCGCCACTGGTCTGTCGGCATGGTGTGCTGTCATGAAAGCTAATGTTGGAAAATACAACCAGCTAGAAATATTCTGTGAATGAATGCCAGAAGTTAATAAGAGTCATCGAAGAGCAATGCCAGTGAGAACCAAACTGGACCACGTGGTCAAATCGTGTGACCTAAGCCTATTAGCGGACGAGAAAGGGAGGGAAAAATATATTCCTTCTTTTTGTATGTTTCAAAAAGTAGAATTTGTTCCCTAAGGTGTAGGTAAAATGGCCTAAAACCTGCCGATACCCCCTCTTTGACCAAATTCCCCTCCCTTTGGGGATTTAGCTCGTCCGCCAGTGCCAGTGTGAACCAAACTGAACCACGTGGTCGAATCTTGCCTTAACCAAAGCTCATACTCTACTCTACTATACTTCACTTTTACTTATTAAATCACTGATTGTGACTCTTCATTATATCACTAGCGGACGAGCTATGTTCCCAAAGGGAGGAAAAATTCGTCAAAGAGGGGGGATTCTAAGAAAATAGGCCATTTTAAATAGAACCTTAAGGAACAAAGTCAACTTTTCAAAATTTTCAAAGGGGGGGGAATTTCTCTTTAGTTTATCCTTCTCGTCCGCTAATGGCTGGCATGGCATAAAATACAAATCATGTTTTGACTGTATGTACTGTAATCACAAGCGGACGATAAGGGTGGGAAAAATGGAATTCCCCCCTCTTTGGCGTTTAAAAAATGTGGATTATGTTCCCTAGGGTGTAGGTAAAAAGATCTTAAAACCGCCAATTCCCCCTCTTTGGTGAAATTCCCCTCCCTTTGGGGAATAAGCTCATCCGCCAGTGTGTCTGCCTGCATGCTGTCTGACGGGCGCCTTCATGTAAAGCCCGTATGTTGTTTCTGCAAGCAAAATTATTGCCCTAACGTTTGATTATGAAACATCACTAGCCTCAATTCAACTCGGTTGACAACATCACACAGTATAGCATGGGGTGATGATGATTGTTAACACTTTGGGCACGTGTTGGGCAACACTTTTGCTTGCAGAAACGACATACGGGCTTTAGAATTGGTATGTATGAGAGCTAATGTTTGCAGAAAATTACAGGCAAACATTAAAAGAAATGAAAAATGTCTTATATAATAAAGTAGTTGGAAATTTTTTATGTGAATGCAAGCCAATAATGAGTTAAAATTCTGAAATAATACCAGTAAGAATCTGAAGCGAGTATGTAGTCGAAAAGTGTGACTTACATACGTAAGCTCTATTCCACGCCAAATACCACTTGTGCCAAGTTTTTTACCGGAATGGCACGGCACACAGACCCTGTTTACTGTCAGTATGTGTCTGTCTGGTTGCTGGTAGAATACTTGACTAGTTTTTTGCCACATGATGTACATGCGTTTCTCTATCAAGCCTGAGCTGAAGACGTTTCACAAGAACAGTGCGCTAAGAAAAAAATTCAAGAAATTCAACTTCTG
>OZ038444.1:3886907-3891907 GCA_964036265.1 Daptonema setosum
ATATTTCGGGAGGAAGGTTCGTTTCGGAAGTTTCGACAAGGTTCGTTTCGTTAGTGATCACTATGCGTGATGCACGTACTGAATAATGATGGGCACCGGGACGCATATTTGGAAACTGCACCCACTTTTTGTCAAAATCCCAAATTCGACTTTTTCATTTTGGATTCACGGACAGGCTAAACTAGGCTACCTCCTTCACTAACGCACAGTCTATGCTCGGAACTAAGCCTAAGCCGTACAAACAATCCAATGGTTATTAGCTGTCGTTGGGTTGCACGAATTCTGACAAAAAGTGGGTGCAGTTTACAAATATGCCACCGGGACAGAAAAACCGGGACTTAGACGGGGGTGGGGGCATAAAACTTAGGTTCCATTTTAGGCTTAGGCTTAGGCTTAGTCTTTGGAGAAGGGCTCGGGTGCTACGCGCCCAAGCCCTTCTCAAACCCTAAGCATAAACTGAAAACTAACTGTTAGCCTCTTTTTCGGCAATCTCGCTTAGAACGTACAGTCTGTGATAATGACTAAGCCGAAGCCAATACATCCAATGAAAAACACACGAAAAAAATCAGCAAGGCAAGCTTAATTTTCATAAGAGTAAAAATTCCAACAACAAAAAATATTCAATGTATTCTTTTTAATTTTTTTGAAATTTTTTTCATTCGGTCATTTGTTTGAAATCATTTATGATAGTTCAGGGAAGACCGGGGCAGGATCGGGACTTTTTTTCATTGGGACCGGGACTGACATCCGAGACAGCAAGGGCAAGTCCCGGTGAAAAAAAACGGGACAGCAAAACAAAGTCCGGGCGAAAAAAACCGGGACTTTGGTGTAGTGAAGAAAGTGAGGGTGAGGCCAATGACGAGGACGACGATGACTGAAATTGTCGTTAGATCATGTTGTGCTGCTGTGTTGTTACATTACATCACTCAATCCTCATCTGATGTATATTGATGTTTACTAATGTATTACTTCTTATATGTGTCATTTGTCATTTATTTCATTAGTTTCTTTAACTCATCACACCATATACAAAAAAAAAAAAAAAAAAAAAAGAATGCCGACGAAGAAATATGACATTTGTTGTGCTGTTACATTACATTACTCCGTCCTCATCTGATGTATATTGATGTTTACTACTGTATTACTTATTATATGTGTCATGTGTCATTTATTTCATTAGATCATTTAACTCATTACACCATATACAAAAAAATACAAAAAAAAGAATGCCGACGAAGAAATATGACATTTGTTGTGCTGTTACATTACATTACTCCGTCGTCATCTGATGTATATTGATGTTTACTACTTACTGTATTATTTATTGTAAGTGTCATGTGTCATTTATTTCATTAGATCATTTAACTCATTACACCATATACAAAAAATACAAAAAAAAGAATGCCGACGAAGAAATATGACATTTGTTGTGCTGTTACATTACATTACTCCGTCCTCATCTGATGTATATTGATGTTTACTACTTACTGTATTATTTATTGTATAGCCGGAAAAATTATTTGTGTCGCATGTGTCGAAGTTTTACACATGCGACACAAATAATTTTTTCCGGCTATAAGTGTCATGTGTCATTTATTTCATTAGATCATTTAACTCATTACACCATATACAAAAAAATACAAAAAAAAGAATGCCGACGAAGAAATATGACATTTGTTGTGCTGTTATATTTCATTACTCCATCCTCATCTGATGTATATTGTTGTTTACCACTGTATTACTTATTATATGTGGCATGTGTCATTTATTTCGTTAGATTCTTTAACTCATTACACCATATACAAAAAAAACAAAAAAAAAAGAATGCCGACGAGGAAAGATGACTTTTGTTGTGCTGTTTTGTGTACATTACATTACTTCATCTTTATATCATGTGTCTTGATGTGTTCTACTGTTGCTGATTAATATTTGTGTCATGTCATGTGTCATTCTCATTTCCTGTGATTATTGAACTCATTTCACCGATTTCAAAAAAAAACAAAAAAAAAACAAAAAATGACAAAAAACAACAAAAAAATGTAAATATGTACATAAAAAACTGGTTGGACCTCGCTTTTTATTGAAACACGGAAGTCCCGAGGACTTCGGAACTTTAGAAAACCGGGACCGGGACTTATTTCGGGCATATTTCCAGAAACTGTAAAGTTTTTATTTTGTTTCCCATTTCTGGACAATCTATTCAATTATATTTTTTTGTGAATAAAGTTCAGTATACAGAGAACATAACTGAATGAGATTCGTGGTTTTTTAGGAAGGTTCATTCTTTTTTTACGTGTCGGAATACAGCTCCTAGAGGAGGGGGACTAACGGAAATTAGTAGCAAACACGACCCGAAGCCTCACAAAAGATTATCGGCGGTTAACCAACAATATAACTTCATAGGAACAGTGTCTGATCAATATGAGCGAAAAGTAAATCAGTGCGATTTGAACCCGCACCCCGTCGTTCAAAAAATTGAACGATGATAATACAAAACAATTTTCATAATGAATAATTGGGTCGGATTCGTCAGTTAACAGATGCAGTTATATGGGCTATGAGTATTAAATAGAGCCGATGGATACTTACAGTTTTAACCACGTACTCATTTGTTCATTCTCACAGAATCGCCTTTCACCTGTTATACCATATACATACCGTTGTGGCCCCAAGGGCGACAGCGGCATCGGCCTTCTGTAATGAAGTGTTTCCATCGCCTATATTTTTGTTCACCCTGTACTGGAATTTTCTGTCGCCCTGAACTGATTATTTTATTCACCCCATAACGGTTTTTTTCACCCTGTATTGAGAAGTTTTTGGTAACCCTGTATTAACTTTTTGGTAACCCTGTACTGAAATCTTCGGTTACCATGTACGGAATTTTCGGTCAGGCTGTATTGCAATTTTGAGCACCCTGTACTGAAAAATTTCGGTCACCCTGTATCGAAAAATCTAGTTTTCCTATTTTATCCCTAGTGTTATGGGATGAGCGGGCATTTTCTTCTTTATACAGGGTGGCCCAAAAAGTTTATGTACACCAAAAATGCCCTCTGTTTTGTTCTCAGGTGAGTATTTCACGAGTTATACATACTAACGTGCAGAAACACGTGATGATTGGTGAGTGAGTGAGTGAGTGAGTGAGTGAGTGAGTGAGTGAGTGAGTGAGTGAGTGTTGGCCTGTGATGCCTACATGTATAGTCTACATATTAAGGGTACGGCTAATCGTCCGTCGCTTGATGTACATAAGTTTCGGTTTGGAAAGACTTACATAATTTGGGTGTCAAGTGAAAACACTGACTTAGGCAGTATAAAGCCAGTATGACAGTAAAATAACTTCATAAAGCTAGAAAATGTGGACTACGAAAAAAATTGGGATTTGTGTAGTTTGCCACACCCGAGACCATTGAAACTGTCCGATTTATGATCGTCTTCTAAATTATTCCGAAATCGAAAATTCATTGCGCATATATACGGTTATAAACTTACTGGCCGTTCTAATAAGCAATTTGTCACATTATCGGAGTATCCACAGAACGAATTGCATACAGGGTTGGCCAGATAAAACAAACCGATTTTTTACTTTAATAACTTCTTATAATGAAAACTATTGACTTAGTAAGTTCTTAGAAAAAAAACACGGAAAATGTCCTGAAAAAAGTTCACCTGAGCTCGCGTTCTGGTGGCTCATGGAAATGGTCAAAGCAAAGAGCGAACCATTCATTTTATTTCGATGAATATTAAATTTAACTTGTTGTTATTTGAGACAGTTTTTTAATTAAAATATTCCACTCACAATTGCTTTACGCTGAAAATCCAAAATTTTCATTTTTTCTTCTCTACCTTAGAAACTGCAAAATAAGATTTTTTTGTGATTTTATGTCAAAACATTGGCTTCCAAAAGAGAGCCAGAACAATCAAATAGATTAATTTTAGCTCGAGTTATTAACGTTCAAAATAGCTCAAAATAGCTTATTTTAATCGATCCAAACGCAGCTCGTCGGAGGGTGAAGGGTGGGGCTACCAATCCATCTCCTTTAAAAACACCCCTCCCATCAGCGGACAAAAACAGAAGAACGGCAGTGAGATTATCCTTTCTTAGCTTAACAAAATAGAATTCGTTCAATCGTTGTCGAATTTTTTTTATTTGGATTTTTGTTAGAAAACGTCTGTATCCATGTGGTTGAGTTCCCATAAAGGAGAGAAAATTTCACTCGCACCACTTGGTTCTAAATTTAAGGAAACGTTATTGATTGCGAGTGGGTCGAGTAGATATGGACATCAATGGACGTACGCTGGTCCGTTCCCTTGATACGTGCACGTACACTTGCATTCTATAGTCGGTTATTATGAACCTTCCCAAGTTTGTCATGGAATATTTTACCAAATGCACAAAAATTACAAAGCTCTTTTTTGTCATGTTAAAATATGTATGTGGAATAAGATTTACAAAAAACTTGCAGAAAACATAAATTTTTATTGGAAAACTATTTTCTGAAAATTAAAAAAAGACTAAACTGAAGGAGAATACCATTTCTCTTTGGGTGCTTCCACAGTTCAAAGGTAAGTAAAAAGTAAAGTAAAATGAAAAGTAAAATCTGTAAACCTATTGAACGGAAAGTCAATTTTGTTCCCGAAATTTTTTTGGTCAATAGGTTCACAGATTTTACTTCTACCTCTGAAACCACTCTACATATGTGTCTGTGCATAACGTTTTGCATACGTTTTTGGGAAGGTTTATAGAACCGACTATAACCTTGTCACTGCATTGTTATACTTTAACGACATTACGTCAACTCTATATTTCATGAAGCGTTAATGAGGCCAAATTACGGTAGCTATGGATATGTATGTATGTATATGTCGCGCAGCCAAATGCAATCCTGACGAAAATGCAACAATTGCTTTATCGTCATGACACAATCGCGATTACAACTGGCTTCGAAGTCAGCTGCAGTCTGTTGAACAAAGTCATTTTACTTCGTGCTGAGAAAAAAGGTCAC
>OZ038444.1:3896907-3940615 GCA_964036265.1 Daptonema setosum
TTGTTATAGCTTAGTCAACATTCTTTGACAGGCGAAAAAAAATTGTGAACATAAATATCGCGCCGAAAGTTCCAGAGTGATTTTAATACATTATACAGGGTGGGCCAAAAAAAACGACCAAGCTTTGATCTGATATAAAAATGGCTGTGATGAATTTTTACAATTGTCATTTCCACCATATGTTAACAACATATAAACTTAGTTATATTGAGAATTTCGTTAGGATCGGTTAAGATTTGAGAGAAGTAGACACTTTTGACTGAAAAAGTTGCTCGCTCGTTTTTACAACAGCCATACACAGCCATATACGATATATTGTCCCTACGATGAGATTTGTCACTGAAACATGGACTTCTGTTGTTTTTTGGGTATTTTTCAGTACATTTAACCTTTCCCAGCATAAACATATGAGTTTCATCAAAAAATTTCGGTTTTGAAACGTTTGCGAAAATTTTAAGTGAAAAAGTGCGAAAGTGGCGTTTATTAGAATATGACCTATTTAAAGCGTGTTTTCAAACTTCTTGTCTGAATTAAAACAGGGATAATTCTACCATACATTTAATTTGATTGCTTTGATAGTTTTTTTTATGAAAATTATATTTTACAAATTGATAAAAATCGTAGTTGAGTCCAATAATAAGCTGTTGTAAAAATGTGCGAGACGTTTTTTTGGATGCACATGCACAAATTTTGTTAGAGTCAATAAATCATAACGAAAGTTTCAGGAAAACTAAGTTAATATGTTGTTAATATATGTTGAAAACGACAAGCCAAAAGATTGGACACAGCCAGGGTCAGCTCAAAGTGTAGTCGTTTTTTTTGGCCCACCCTGTATATTGCGTATTGCCTTGCATTGTCCCTGCGCCCATATGAAACATCATATAAAAGTTTCGGCAGCAGTTTTACCACACAAATGAAGCGATGAACTTTATGTTTTCTCTTTTAGAATTGTTGAAATCTTGTTTCGAAAATTTAATCAATAAAGTGTCTCAACCAATGAGTGAAAAGTAACTATAAAACCCCCACCAATGAGTGAAAAGTAACTATAAAACCCCCACCAATGAGTGAAAAGTAACTATGAAAACCCCCACCAATGAGTGAAAAGTAACTATGAAAACCCCCACCAATGAGTGGAAAGTAACTATGAAAACCCCCACCAATGAGTGAAAAGTAACTATGAAACCCCCAACTGTTGTTTCACATGTGCGCGATGAAGTTTTTACTTCACAGATTTATTATTCACAAAAAGCCAGATCTATGTTATATTTTGGTTAATTTGGGGTACTTTCTTTTTTGATGATACATAAATTTATAATTTTAAATGCTTGTGTTATATTTTGGTTAGTTTGGGGTACTTTCTTTTTTGATGATACATAATTTTTTTTAGTTTAAATGCTTGTGTTATATTTTGGTTAATTTGGGGTACTTTCTTTTTTGATAATACACAAAATTTATAATTCTAAATGCTTGTGTTATATTTTGGTTAATTTGGGGTACTTTCTTTTTTGATGATACTTAAAATTTATTATTTTAAATGCTTATGTTGGGTTTGTCAGTTAACAATGTTATATGCAACAACAGTTATATGAGCTAAGTTAGGAATGACATTTGATAGTGATAATTGTCGCTGAACATATCCATATAAAATATAGACTCATTCCAATTTTAGGTATTCAGATGTTCAAGTTTTTTGTACTTCCATCTGTGATTTACATTCCTTATCCTTACAATAGCTTACATTCATGTACAGTTATTCTCACTGTAACAATAAAAAACCTTGAGGACACAGCAACGAAAACTCGACTTGAATCAATTTCAGAGAAAAACATCGGAATGAAGATGCGACTTGATTCAGGTTCACTCACTCACTCACTCAATCATTAGTTTTTTTTAATTTTTAAATAGGCCCCTTACAAAAAGTTGTGCGGTCTCGCAAAATGTTGCAAGTTACGTGGGACACCCTATACTTACGCCTTCTTAGGACCTTCCGAATGGACCGTTTAAGTGAAGAAACTCATCTACGATTCAATCTTCCATTTCATTTATACAGAGCACAAAATTGAGTTAAAGGTATAAGTGAAGCATATAAGTTAGTTACAACCACAAAATGCTGAGATCACACTTGAGTACTTTCAGAGTTCAAAGGAAAGAAATAATTAGACAAAACTTTTGAGTGGCAGTTCTCCCAGAAACAAATCTGTAAACTTTCGAGGTCAAAAGTTACACAAATTGCTCCGTTTTTTTTCCTTCCCTCCGGACTCTGAGCATCCGTGGGAGTGGGAGAATAGTTCATCTATTAGCACACATGCAATAGCGGACAATAAGGGCTTGGAAAACTGGAATTCCCCCCTCTTTGGCGTTTTTTCAAAAATATAATATTTTCCTTGAGGCGTTTGTGAAATGGCCTGAAAACTGCTGATTCCCCCGTCTGTGACGAAATTCGCCTCCCTTTGAATGATCAGCTCCTCCGGCAGTGTTCAGATAGTAACATTCTCGTAACATTTCGTCAAAGCGTAAATTACGAATTGCTCCAACGAAACGTGTATTTCTACAATACAACAGCAGCAAACTCGAAAGTGATCGAAACAAACTGGCATATTTGATCAACGGGGGAAATTGTCTACGAAAACTGTTAGGAGCCAGTATATTGCTGTACAAATTGAGTTGTTACTTATCGAAACAAAAAATCATCAATCAAACGAAATCACGGTTCGGAAATTTTGCTTTCTTCAGACGTTCTGGTCGCCGGATAGTAAACGCGAAACGTGTAGTTGTTGGCAGCGAATGAGCTCTACAATGAGTTAATGAGAAATCACTTACTCATTCATTCATTCATTCACTCACTTATTCACTAACTGACCAATTCCTTCACTCACTCACTGACTAATTTATTCACTCCCTCACTGCACTCACTCATTCATTCATTCATTCATTCATTCATGTACTCACTCAGTCAATGCACTCACTCACTCACTCACTCACTCACTCACTGCACTCCTCACTCACTCACTCACTCACTCACTCACTCACTCACTCACTCACTCACTCACTCACTCACTCACTCACTCACTCACTCACTCACTCACTCACTCACTCACTCACTCACTCACTCACTCACTCACTCACTGCACTGCATTCACTCACTCACTCACTCACTCACTCACTCACTCACTCACTCACTCACTCACTCACTGCACTGCACTCACTCACTGCACTCACCGTGCATAATAGTTGACAGTTGTGCTGTTTATGACTAAACGGTCCGTAACCGTCGGCCAACACCACCAGATCCGGCAACGGATACAGTCGCATACAATGATCGTAATCCCAGTAGGTCGGCGATACATGCAACGGTAGTGGGGTGAGATGGCCTTGCGTCAGCAGGGTACGGGTGAGCTGAAATATGCCTATGCCATAACAACGTCAACAAACAACTAGAACTATAACAACAACAACTACTACTACTAATGTACAACTATGAAACGACAAAGATAACAACAACAACAACAGCAAGAACAACAACAACAACAGCAAGAACAACAACAATAACAACAACAACAGCAACAAAAAACAACAACCACAACAGCAACAAAAAACAACACTAACAACAACAACAACAACAACAAAATTTCTAACATGTTCGGGTATGTCTTTATGTTCATTCGGCATTTGTACACAGTTGCGGCACATCTTCTCCACGAGATCCTCGCTGTAATAAAAATTTTATTATTGTAATTGTTATTAAAAAAATAAATTGTTGTAAAATCTATATTTAAAAAAATCGGTTACAAAATCCGGTTCCACTTCAACAAAAACAACAACAAATGGCAAAAAAAACAAGTTAGGAAACCTCGGAAACAAAGATCAACATCGGCAACCACAGTAAAAAGAAGAAGTACCACAAAAAATCAACAACAACAATGACCACAACAATGAACAGAACAACGACAACAACAACAACAACAAAACAACCAACCGAAACACGACAATATTCTGCGTGCAGTATCGAATTCGACAGGGATTCGTGGCCAGATGAACGTTGGGAACGCGTTTGGTGAGTACAGAAACGAGTGACTCAGGAAGTGACGTTCTGTAATGTTCAGATCTTAGCAACATCAACAACGACAGTGTCTTTTACAAAAAGAAAAACAAAACGTATTAGTAAACGAATTCTAGTCCTACCAAGAAACTGAAAAATTTCAAGTATCCTGGTAGGATTCGAACCCACGACCTTCCGTTCAGTACACGGACGTGTTAACCGCTACACCACAGGTACTTCTGTCTAGCACTGTATGTTTTTGTGGTGACTCACAAACGACTTCAGTAGTGACGTTATGCAATGTTGAGACATTAGCAACAACAACAACATCACTACCATGAACAACAACAACAACAACAACAACAAAGAAAACAACAACAACAACAACAACAACAACAACAACAACAACAACAACAACGAAAACAACAATAACACCAACCGTGGCAAAATATCACCCAGCCCGGGGTCACTCTGTCCAGGCACCAGCACGAAATGGCATTGATTGCGTATGATCGGGTACTCACAGATCATGTTGGCCAGTTCTCGCATGCCTTCTAAAAAGAAGATTCGAATGAAAGAAAAGTGGGATAATGTACAACTAAACCCACGTATGTACCATCAACATCTTCAAAACAACATCAACCACATCAACAACAACAACAACAAAATCAATAATAACATAAATAACAGCAACAACAATAATAATAATAACAACAACAACGACAACAACAACAACAACAACAACAACGAACCCTGCAGCACACGATAGTGTTCCACGCCGTATGGTTTTGAACAGAAGCTTCCACACAACACGAAGGCCACCGGTGGTACGATTGTCTTGGAGAAGCCTTCAAGCATCAGACGCAGTCGCTCAAGCACCTGAAACGAAATATGTTTAGATAACAACCACAACAACAACAAACAATGACAACATAAAACAAAATCAGAGAAAGTACCACTTGCGAAAAATCATTACTAACAACATCAAGCATCAACAACCCATCTACACCATCTACAACCAGTACAGCAACAACAAGAACAACAAAACAACAACAATAACAACAACAACAAAAACAACAACATCAAGCATCAACAACCCACCTACACCATCTACAACCAGTACAACAACAACAACAACAACAACAACAACAACAACAACAACAACAACAATAACAACAACAAAAACAACAACCACAACAACAACAACAACAACAACAACACACCTTCTCATCATCCAAGTGCACCTCACTCATAAACACCATCGTCGCGTCCTGCTGAGTAGTTTCCAGATGTTTCATTTTGGCCGTGTGTTGCAATTTTGAATTGCCGCCAAAAAAGTTTGTACTGTCGCCGTGATGTTTCAGGGATTCAGCTGATGTTTCAACCGGCGGCAAACCGACGGCATGCGCGCGCAGCACACGATTTTTGAAGGAGCCTAGAAAAAGTTGTTTCATAACAACAACAACAATAGCATAGCAGCAATAACACAAACTTCAACAACAACAACAACATCTCAACAAACATCATCTACAACAACAAGAGTTGTGAACACAACAACATCTCAACAAACATCATCTACAACAACAAGAATTGGTAATACAACAACAACAACAACATCTCAACAAACATCATCGACAACAACAAGAATTGGTAATACAACAACAACAACAACAACAACAACAACAACAACAACAACAACAACAACAACAACAACAACAACAACCACAACAACAACAACAACCTTCAACCAGCACAATGCAGTTTTCCGTGTAAAGTCCATTCGTGAACGTACTGCCGGACAAATCGACTTCCACGGTGCCGGTTAGATCTTCAAGATGGAATTTTTCCTAAAAATAAAAATTCAATGAATGCTGTGTCAAAAATATGTTGTTGTGTTAAATCACAACAAAACACCAACGATCACAACAACAACAACTGTAATAATAACAACAACAACAAAAACAACAACTAGAACAATAACAACAAAAAAACTAGAATAACAACAACAACAACATCAACTAGAAAAAACAACAACAACAACTAGAATAACAACAACAACAACAACAACAACAATAAACAACAACTAGAATAACAACAAAAACAACAACAACCTCTACAATAACAGCAACAACAACAACAACTAGAATAAAAACAACAACACGAACAACTAGAAAAAAAACTTAACAACAACAACTAGAATAACAACAACAACATCAACAACAACAACAACAGTGAACTAACAGCTTTTATCTGCACCAGCATGCCTAAGACAATTACTTGGTTGATGTCACTTGCGGCGCCAAGCAGTTCTTCGATTCGCCGTAACTGAAAAAAGATGAACATGATCAAAAACCATAACAACAACGCCACAAGCAGCAGCAACAACAACAGCAACAACAACAACAAGCAACAACAACAACAAGCAACAACAACAACAACAAGCAACAACAACAAGCAACAACAACAACAAGCAACAACAACAACAACAACATCAACAACAACAACAACAACAACAACAACAACAACAACAACAACCACAACATCAACAACAACAACAACAACATCAACAACAGCAACAACAACAACAACAAAAACAACAACAACATACCTTGTGTTTCTGTCCACCATCTGTATCAAACGCGTTCTGACTGAAAAGTTTGTGACGCTCGATTCGCTGCTGAATAATCGTGAATCGATGGCGGAAAACGTCGACTTTCGATTTGGCCGTCGGAAAGATCCGAGCTTCGGGTAGACCCATGTTGGTACGACTGTAACAATGATAAAACGACTGTAACAATGATAAAATGAATGTAACAATGATAAAACGACTGTAACAATGATAAAACGACTGTTACAATGATAAAACGAATGTAACAATGATAAAACGACTGTTACAATGATAAAACGAATGTAACAATGATAAAGCGACTGTAACAATGATAAAACGACTTTAACAATGATAAAACGACTGTAACAATGATAAAACGACTGTAACAATGATAAAGCAACTTTAAGAATGATAAAACGACTGTAACAATGATAAAGTTACTGTTACAATGATAAAACGGCTGTATGATAAAACGACTGTACACTAATAAAACGTTAGAGTAAATTACCAGTGAAGACTGGGTTCAAATGAAAAACTACCAAAAACCAGGTCAGCAAAAAAATTATGCTTTTTTATCACTTAAGATCACAAAAAAATCATTCTGATTACGGTAATCAAAAAAGGCAAAAGTGCATTTGCTAGTTTCGCAGGTTTTGTAGCTGAGAGTTTCAGCTCTCTCATGGTGTGTTCGGTTTTTTTGTCGTTGCGAACTGAACGAGAAAAACGGCCTTACATTTTTCATGTTTTTGTATATTTAGGGAGCACGGTTTAGCTATGCCAGTTTTAGCTTGTTTACGCGATTTTAACGTTTAACGTAATAGAATGAATCGTTTATCGGATCGTAGTGATGACGAAAACTCTGTCGACCAAAAAATAAACGAAACACAACGAAAACTAACTCGACGAGCTTCTTACGATCGGCGGCATATTCGAACTCGGGCGCGGAGAACACATCGATGACTTGGAACATTTGCTCACTGCAACAACAACAGTTCAACTATAACAAAACAACAACAGTTTTTAGAACTATAACCACAAAAGTTTCCTACAACAACAACAGTACACAACAACAGAAAAAATCTGTCTCATTAATGAGATTGAAAACAAACAATAACAACAACAACGACGACGACAACAACAACAACAACAATAACAACAGACCTGTCATTATCCTGTTGACTGCATTCTTGTATGGCCGTCTCGAACACGCCCGCGTCAAGAACAGCCGAATCCACTGCAACAGTAACAACAACGTTTAAAAATAAAATACACATACACCGTAACAACACATCATAACAACAACGTTCAAATATTAATCACACGTACACCGTAACAATACATCATAACAACAGCGTCAATAACCACAATACCAATAACCATAACAACAACATCAGTAACAATAACCACAACAACAATAACCATAACAACAACATCAATAACAACAACATCAATAACAACAACAACAATGACCACAATAACAACAACAACCAACATTTCTGTGCTTGAATGCTGGCCAGCAAGCGATTCAGCCAGGCTGCGTGATCCTCTCGATCCACATGCGACAGCTGCTCAGCTAAATATCGAGAGGCCGCGCTGCAATTTAAAAACATTAGTCAAAACTCGCGAAATTCGCGATTTTTTCGTCGAATTTCACTAATTTTTCGTCTCAAACATCGGAATTTAGGCTAGATTGGTAGGTTTAACTGAAAAAACTCATTTAGGGTAAAATCCGTTTAGGTGGGTAGTGTCCAGAGGTGGGCCGCTGGGGGGGGGATAGGGGGTTACCCAAAAATTTCTCAAAAATTTCGAGTAGGGGGGGGGGAGGGGGTAGGCGACCTAAATTTTTGTCTAGGGGGGAGGGGTAGGCTACCCGCCGACCCTGAAAAGTGGGGGGTAACCCCCCTACCCCCCCCCCCCCCCCAGCGGCCCGCCTCTGCTACCTGCACTACCTTAAACAGGGGTAACCCCCCGTGCAGCCCAACACCGCATAACGTAATTTTAACCAACATTTTCAACGTATATCCATTGATTTTGAAGAATTTCTGCACCTCCTGTCGGATCTGATTTACGTCTGCCATAATCTCTTTTACACTAGAAGTAATTATCTTCTTCACTAAAATTATTGAAAGCTAAAATACATCTATAAAACAGATCTAATTTCAGAATAAAATATTTCAGCTCGAAATTTGGCAGTGAATACATAAATAGTAAACGTAACAGTGAACACATCACTTTTGGTACCTTTTTGATTCTCTGATCAAATCAAATTCAATTCTCTGATCTAGTGAACCCTAAGTTGCGAGAAAAACGCAATTTTTTATGAAAATTCAGAATAACAACACTCCTTTTTCAGTAGATTAAACTTGACTTTTCTGAGATTTGGGCACACCAGCGGTATGAAAACACGTTGTGAAAAATAAATTGTCAAGATTTAAAAGCTTTGATAACTTATAATAAATTATCAATATTAAAAACAAATTAGGTAGCACGCGCAATGAACGTTTGTGATAAAACACAGGGGAATTCAGGGTAAATAATCCAAAGAAAGCTGTGCACGTCTTATTTTATTTCGTCATTTCCAAACTTATCATTCCACATTTCACAAAACATAATAAAACGGAAATTCAATTCACATAAACACGAAATCTAGAGAATGACACTAGCACAACAAAATTAATTTGAAAATATACGTGAAACCCATGTATTTTATCGGCGTGTTTTTCATCAAGTTATTATAAGAAAAGGATACTTTTCGAATTCTCATCAAGTCAAAACAACGCCATAATAACACATAAGGTTACACAAAAATCAAGAGAAATATTCTCAATAAGAAGAATTAACAATACAGTCAATTATACCCAAATATGATGGAAACTGATCATAAATGTTGACGCAGTGAGTGGAAAATAACACGTAATGACAGAAAATGACAGGATGAATAAGAAGGAAACGAGTGATTTTCGGAGAACCGTAGAAGGTTTCGTCGATAATCAAATTAAGGGTAACCAACTGGCGGACGAGTAAAATCCCCAAAGGGAGGGTAATCTTTCCAAAGAGGGGGAATTGGCAGTTTTCAAGCCATTTTACCTACACCTTGGGGAACAAGTTTTGTTTTTTGAAAACTCCAAAGAGGGGGGAATTACACTTTTCCCTCCCCTGCTCGACCGCTAGTGGACGAGCCCAACCTCCAAAGGGAGGGGAATTTCATCAAAGAGGGGAATCAGGCCATTTAACATACACCTTAAGGAACCAATTTTACTCTTTGGAAACGCCAAATAAGGAGGAATTCCGTTTTTCCCACTTTTGCTCGTGGGGGTAACTGTTTACTATGACTCATATGACAATAAAATCGACGAAATTTTCCACGTCTCATATGTTTTTGCTATGGCTAATCTTACTGTAATTGCGGATATTGAAAAGGGCATAGTTCGGTCAGGATTTCAAATTAGCCATACTTTTCTCAAAACATTATCATATTATCATTATCAAAAATCGAGATATTTACATGGGCGGTCCGTATCCTCGTGGTGGCATCATGCCGGGTCGCATCGGCATACCGTAAGGTGGGAAACCACCCATTGGTGGACCTGAAAAAAATAAAACATTTTCATGTATTTTATTTTTTTTATTTTTTTTAAAATAAAAATAAATATTTATGCTACCGTGGCAACTGATTCGAATCATTTCTTATCTTATTTTGATGAAAAAAAGTTATACAGTAATCAAAACATTCAAAATAATACAAACCGAATTCCATAAACACCCAAAATAATACAACCCGAATCCCATGAACACCCTAAATAATACAAACTGAATCCCATAAACACCCAAAATAATACAACCCGAATCCCATAAACACCCAAAATAATACAACCCGAATCCCACAAACACCCAAAATTATTACAAACCGAATCCCATAAACACCCAAAATAATACAAACCGAATCCCATAAACACCCAAAATAATACAAACCTAATCCCATAAACACCCAAAATAATACAAACCGAATCCCATAAACACCCTAAATAATACAAACCTAATCTCATAAACACCCAAACCAAAATAATACAAACCGAATCCCATAAACACCCAAAATAATACAAACCGAATCACATAAACGCCCAAAATAATACAAACCGAATCCCATGGGTGGCATTGGCATGCCTCGCGGCCCGTGCATATGTGGCGGGGGTATCATGGCACCGCCAGGCGGTCGCATCATGCCCGGACCCGGTGGACCTGGTTGCTGAATCTTGCCCTCTTTGAAGGCTTTGGCTGGAAAAAGATATATCATAATGAATGATAGTTACTTATCTTGACTTGCTTGGCATTTGCTCATATCCAAAATATCGGTTAAAAAACAGAATGATGATGATGATGTTGATGATGGCGGGGAGAAAACCGAACACCACACATTAGTTTCGCTTTGTATACATTGTTTGCCTTTTAGAGGAGAAAGCAGTGTTTAGTTCTTGGTTTATAGTCGTTTTAACTGATTTGTCTGTTAGGATTTACACAGTAAAGTTCATATGCTATAATCACTAATGATCGATTCTCAACATCCTGAAGTGCCATTTCAGGACGTGAGTTGACATCAACATCATTCTCATCAACTACAAAATCATCATCAGTATCATCGTCATCAACATTATCATCGTCAACTACAAAATCATCATCATTATCATCATCATCATCAACTACAAAATCCTTATCAACATCATCATCAAGATCATTATCATTAACATTATTATTGATAACTACAAAATCATCATCATCATCATCAACAACAACAAAACCAGCGTTATCACCTTATCATAGTTATTTTTTATCAACAACAAAACAGCAACCTCATGTAAATACTCAATATGACAAAACACCAAAATGTGACAATATGAGGCAAACCTGGCCACACTGAGTGTAAAAATTGCTCTCTCATAGCTTTGGCTGAAACAGAACATGAGAAACTGCGGGACAATTTGAAACATTGTGTTTACCATACACACAGAAAAATCGGATGCTCCGAAAAAATTTGCCCATAATTGAAACTTATTCGAACCTACTCACCATACAAATCGGGAGAACTCGATATTACATTAAAATGGGAGTAGTACATTTCACAGCGAGCACAATATAAATACTCAACCTCAGGTTTCGAACCCGGCTCCTGCACCCATGTATGAAACTATCTTAACCACCAGACTAACTTGTAGCATCGACTAGTTTCTGCGCCTGCTCCTCCATCCAATTCTGATAGAACATTCGCACCATCTCCTTGTGTTTACGGCCGCCATTGTGCGTCTTTCTGACTGAGGGCTGGAACGTGAACGGAAAACTTCAGAAAAATAATAGGGTTTTATTTTCAAGTGAAAAAAATAATTTTTTTAGGTAATTTCACTAATTATTAATTAAATAATTAAAAGTAATTACCAACCGAATCGTGTGTGAGATAAGTGTCGCAGTAGTCGCAGAAGTACTTCGGCATTGTGACCGGGTGTTCGAAACCAAAATATCTAGAAATTATAGTGCAACCAGAGTTCGATAAATTACTAAAATAAAAAAAAATCGACCTATTTTTTATTTACCGAACCTTAGTGGCAACCACTAGCGGACGAGAAGGGGAGGGAAAAGTGGATTTCCCCCCTCTTTGGCGTTTTCAAATTGTAGAATCTTTTTCGCTAAGGTGTAGTTAATTGGACCTGAAAACTGCTGATTCCCCTTCTTTGACGAAATTCCCCTACCTTCGGAGGTTTGGCTCGTCCGCCAGTGAGTGCATAAAGAAACACTTAAAACTTAAACTTTTGCTGAAGAAGAGTTTCAAGCACTAGCGGACGAGAAGGGGTGGGAAAAGTGGAATTCCCCCCCCCCCCTCTTTGGCTTTTTCGAAAAGTAAACTTTGTTCCTTATGGTGTAGATAAAATGACCTGAAAACTGCCAATTCCCCCCTCTTTGGCAAAATTCCCCTCCCTTTGGAAGATTGGCTCGTCCGCCACCGGTTTCAAGGCCCAATTTGTAATTAACAGATATGTAGGTCATGACGATATTCGACGTCTGATGAAAGGTAAAAAAAATTTCGAAACCGAATAACTGTTCTGATAATTTTTATTTCAATGACACGACAAATCAGTCGATTGTGCTAATATGTATGTACAGAAATGTAGGGATAAAGCAGCCAAATAAATACAAATGAACATTAGCACGATAATTAAAATAGCAAGAATTTCATCAAGATGTTCGAATCTAGTCAATTTACAAAAAAACGCAATAATATTTGAAACAATGAGTCGTATAAAGTTGAATAAAAGGCAACAGCACCCGGGGAACATAAATAATCACATAAAATATTCTAAAATACCGTAGAATAAGAACCGAACCTTGGAAAACAACGTATTATTTCGTTTTGATAAGTTTTTTTTATCAAATTTACAAAAAAACGACACTCGACACGACTATTTTTGATTCGAGAATTATTTACACGATAAAAAGTGACATAATATGGCGAAGTAAAGCTCAAATGCACACCGTTTTAGAACCGGGAGTTTTGTACAAAAATATCAATAATCAATGGTAAGAAGGTCCCAATTATAGAACCTTGGCCGCACCAATTATAGAACAATGAATTCGGTTTCCTCAAAGCACCCATAATACCATCGTGAAACATTATGACCGCATTACCGAAGTACAGTAGAACAGGTGAGACCGATAAAGGGTGTTGATGATTACGTAACCAACAAAGTCAACGTTTTCCTTGGCACCCCTCATTTCAAACCTGATGTTTCACGCAGTCAGTCAGTACATAAAAAACTGCATAAATACAGGCCGGGCAAGTCAATGACAGGAATGATAAATAAGCGTCATAGCGCATGGAAAATCAAGCCTATAACAGATCAAATGGTGAAATAAAACCACACACGATTATGGCTGAACTCGATGGGAGAAAATTAAGAGGCAAACGAAGGGGCAGCAGTATTTGTCAAACTTCGATACGATTATGAATTGCGCTATACGTCTATTCAGGTATAGCTGCCATTGCATGTAAGGTAAACCTTTTTGATAACTACGAAAACACCATTCTAAATGGCATTAGTGTGCCGTGATGGTTTCGGTAATGAAGAACCCACAAAAAAATAAGTAGGAACCCGTCATTTGGGTGCCTAAATATCTTCTGTATGTAATGAATAACTTCAATAGGCACTAAAATGCTTAGAAATCAGCCGTTCACTCATCGAGTGTGATACACGCCATGCGCAGCACCGCACCCCGGTACTGAATCACCAGTATTAAACGGGCGTTTTCGCATCGGCCACCGTCGAGATCCGCTGCACCTGTTTCGTCAGCCACGCCGGTTGCGGCAGTGAGTGTTTCTCCAGTAAGCGGCGTAGATTCAGATTATGTGAGGCGTACAGAAATCCTTTAATTTTACTCATTAAACATGGTACACCGCGCAGCGCAGCACCGCACCCCGGTAGTGAATCTAAAGTATTAAACGGGCATTTTCGCATCGGCCACCGTCGATATCCTTTGCACCTGTTTCGTCAGCCATTCGGGTTGCGGCAGTGAGTGGTTTTCGAGTAAACGATGGAGATTCAAATTATGTGAGGCGTAGAACTCCTCCAGTTTTAGTCGGACGTTTTCGGACATTGGTTCATACTGACGGCCTTTGCCTTTGCCGAGACAGTCCGGTTTGGAGGAAACGGCATTGATGACACAGTGGAAGCCTTTGCGTTTGTCGTATCTGAAATCGGTGAAATGGTGTTCAAAATTGAAATCTACTCGGTTGTTCTGCCAGGATGGCCAGTATTGAACCAGGACCACCAGTTTGCGAAGCTGGCGTTGTTACCACTAAATAATGGAAGCGACAGAAATTATGTTTTCAATGAGTTAGTTTTACTGGAATCTTAGTCGATCACTAGTCCTGCTGGGAGAAACTAAAGATCGAATGAGAAGAACTGTCCAATCAAACGACTATATATATTTCTTAGAGTTCACAAGAATTTAACGTTGGGTGAGTGAATTTAGAGTGAATAGAATTTGAAATGAACAAGAAAAATCATAATGAATTCTTAAAAATATGACAAAAATGAAAGAAACAAACCTCAATATTTTCGAATAATCGACGACCTTCTGCACACCCATGAAAGTCTGCAGGTCAGCCATGACTTGCACCGGGTTCGAGCGCAGCGTCTCCCCATCGACAACAAGCAGCTAAATATAAGTTAAAAGTTTCACGTTCAAGTTTATTCAGGTTCATCGCCTTAATTGGCGGCGAAAAAATCCCTGAATAGAGAAAAGCTAGTTGATTTTTATAAATCTATGTATACAGGGGTGGGCCGGGTTTTTTGGCACTTTGCAGGGGGTGGGGGGGGGGGGGGGGGTAGCCGACAGAAAATCCCATTTTACCCGACCTGTCCGAAAAGTGGGGGAGGGGGTAAGGTCGGGTAGGGGGGGTAGAAAAAAAATTTTTTCGCATAAAACGCTTGTTTTTTGCTTGTTTTTGCTAAAAAATCTTCTATTAAATGGTATAAACATCACATATACCGGTTTTTTCAGGTTTTAACCAAGAAAATTAACCCAGAAAACGTGTTTCCTCGAAAAAAAATTCTGACAGCCAGAAAATTTTGAAAAATGAGCCTCAAAATCGAGGTTTTGAGGCCGATTTTCTCAAAAATTTCGAGTAGGGGGGGGGAGGGGGTAGGCGACCTAAATTTTTGTCTAGGGGGAGGGGTAGGCTACCCGCCGACCCTGAAAAGTGGGGGGGGGTAAACCCCCCCTACCCCCCCTGCGGCCCACCTCTGTATGTATAGCATAACCAAGTTTCAGCGTTTTGGCGCGCAATATGAATTCAAATCTGTTTTTGGCGCGCGTCCAAAGTTCAAAAAATTTAAATTTCTGCCAAATTTAAAGACCGCTATTCACTTTTCAAGCATAGCATGAAAACCGTGAACAAGAAACCGAATTATTCTCTTTCTTATAAGCTATAAAATCCACCTGTTTCGCCGGGAACACCTGCAGCCATCGCTCCAGATGTCGATCGTACTTGCCCGGATTCAGACATCGGAGTCGGAGCTGACGTACGCCCGAATCGGCAGAGCTGCTTGACGTGGTGGCTATGACGTCATCGAATGAATGCTCCAGAGCGGCCGGATGGCTTTTGGCGCGTTGGTGCTGCGATTTGAATAATAAAAAATGGCAACCATGATTGGCGGGTGGAAGCCTCTCGACGGCGAGGAAAAACAACAACAACAACAACAATAGCAGCAACAACAATAGCAGCAACAACAACAACAGCAAAAATAACATAGAAAACGTGTCACAAAACAGTCCTAGTCCACGAAACCATAAACCATTTCAAGGTGAATTTCGTTTGATTTAGTTATATACTTATATACAACTACAACAACACCAACAACAACATCATCAACAACAACAACAACAACAACAACAACAACAACAACAACAACAACAACAACATTAACAACAACAACATCAACAACAACAACAACAACAACAACAACAACAACAACAACAACAATAACAACAACAACAACAACAACATACCTGATACCACGAGTACGCACGCAGCACTGGATCAGTCAACACCACAATCAGTTTCACATCCGGCAAAAGGGACTTCACTTGACTGGGCGCAGCTTCGGCGTCAAAATAAGTGGCTGATTTCTCAAAGTACAGAATCTTCTCAAACGATTCGTGGAGAATGGGCGCGACAGGCTGAAATGTAAAGAAGCCAAAAGATAATGGAATCTTCGAAAGAAAAATCAACAGCAACAGTGAAATACATTCTGATATAATAAGATATAACAATTAGAATAACACCAGTAACAAATAACCAAACAAAAAACAAGATCAACCGATAACCAATCAAAAACAACAACAACATCACTGCCCGACCACCACCACGAACAACAACAATAACAACAACAACAGTGAAAACTAACGTGTTGATAATGTTCCTCATCATCATCATCATCATCATCATTGTCGACATCAGTTTTTGCATTCTCATCATCATCATCATCACCGTCATCAAGGTCGGACACAATCTCTTTCTTCTGCTGCTGGATGGGTGGCGAGAAAAAATTCAAGTACCTGGAAAATGACTAGGTTCATGAGAAATAATGTGATGTTGTGTTAATTAAATTACCAAAACCTACGTACGTCTAAACTTCTAATTCAGTTTTTGTGAGGTAATAGAACATTTATTTCCCACTGAATCAGTCATAATTTTGAAAGAAAATCTAAAAGTCTAACTCTGATTAGGAAATTAGACATAAAAGCAATATAACAAAAGAAAATATCAAGTAATCATAAAAAAATTAGTATACCAAAAAATTACAAATTACAGGATTACTACAACGAAAGCTTTACCAACCACTCAATGCCGTTCAGGTACTGTTTGCCACCGAAGAATTGAACTTCCTCGAAGGTGAGGTTGCTGGGTCGGCTTGGCCGAAGTTGAGGATGTACAGACATGAACTTGTGGAGAGCCGTGGTGCCTGGTGAGTGAGAGAGTGATGCAATGAGTGAGTGAGTGAGTGAGTGAGTGAGTGAGTGAGTGAGTGAGTGAGTGAGTGAGTGAGTGAGTGAGTGATGCAGTGAGTGATGCAATGAGTGAGTGAGTGAGTGAGTGAAGGAGGGAGTGAGTGAGTGAGTGAGTGAGTGAGTGAGTGGGTGGGTGGGTGAGTGAGTGAGTGAGTGAGTGATGCAATGAGTGAGAGAGTTAGTGAGAGAGTGAGTGAGTGAGTGATGCAATGAGTTAGTGAGTAAGTGAGTGAGTGAGTGAGTGAGTGAGTGAGTGAGTGAGTGAGTGAGTGAGTGTGTGAGTGAGGGGGTGTTCTGTACAAACATGAACTTATGGACAACAATGGTGCCTAGTGAGTGAGCTTGTGAGTGAGTAAGTGAGTGTGAGTGAGCTTGTGAGTGAGTGATGCAGTGAATGAACGAGTTAGTTAGTGGGTAAGTGAAGAAATGGGTGAAGTGAATTGGTGTGTAACCCAGTGCAGTCAGGCTGAGCGGGTGACGGGTGTTTAATTTTGTAAAAGAATGTGAGCTGATTGCTGATTGAGAAGAGAGTTCATGAGTGAATGAGTAGTAAAACTCACCAGTTTT
Organism: Daptonema setosum; assembly: GCA_964036265.1. Lineage (NCBI taxonomy): Eukaryota > Metazoa > Nematoda > Chromadorea > Monhysterida > Xyalidae > Daptonema > Daptonema setosum. Next base: position 3,914,679 of record OZ038444.1, read on the forward strand.
CTGCGGTCCCAACACGAGCACCGATGGAAACCGCGAGCACTTATCCGCACCTGATGACCAAATCTCCATATGACGCTTGTCAGCGCACGGGTTCTGAAAATAATTTCTCCATCTTTAGTAACATGGATTGGCAAAAAACTAATAAAACCGTTTGGGCTCAGTATAAGGTTATCAATATAAAATTAAAATCAATATAGGAAGATCAATATAATTGAAATCAATATAAGATAAGAATCAATAAAAGATCAGAATAAATTTGAGGTAGATCCCATAAATTTTTAGAAAAAAATTGGTCTTCCCTGGTTTACAGTTTTTTCAGTAACTATAATTTGATTACAAATATAACTTCAGCTTTATGAACATTCTTTGTCTCAAGTCACAAATCAAACATTTGAACTGATACGCTTTCCAACCGTCCAAATGGGTGCTTTCTCATTGGGATTAGTCTCAAAGTACATCTCGGCCAGGCGTAAAGGCGGAACCCAATGCAGCTGAAATTCACGAATTAAATTAAATTAAAGATAAAAATTAAAATTGTATACAAAATACACTAATTACGGAATGTAAAGCATAATGAGAATGAATGAACACTCTGATGAAAATTAATGTAAATTTATGATAATAATGAACGAAAATACTAATTAGGCTGATATTAAATTTAACAGATATAAAATTTTGGTTCCAACCTGCAGATTCGTCCAGCACTGTAGCCATGTAAACTCGGATTCGAAGGTGAAGAGAGCCAGGCGATCATGGCCGTAGTTCTGCCAGTGTGTCATGAAGATGAGGAACTGAAGTGCCGTGAGTGAGTCAGTGACTGAGTGAGTGAGTGAGGAGTGAGTGAGTCAATTAATCAATGAGTGCCCACGAAACGAAACAGAACAAGCTTACGGGAGGGGGGGGGGGGGGGTAGCAGTTTGAATTTGACGAGTCAGTTTTTACAAGGAGGGGTAGAATAGCAGTTTGAAGTTATTTCACCTATACCTGAAAGAAAAAAATACTGTTTTCTAATGAGGGGAAAATCCCACTTCTTCGTACCATCCTCTTCCGCTAGCGGAAAACAACAAAACAAACCGGATTCAACAGGAACGTCCGGAACAGTTCGCCACCAAAGATCGAGTCCAGCAGTCGTTGACTGCCACCAGGATAGGCGTCTAACAGAAGATTATGGGTGAACAGGCCGCAGGTTTGTCGAGGTAGCACCTACAAAAAAAAACAAGACTAACAACATTAAAAGCCAAACAACAACAACATCATCAACAACAAAGCAAAAAACTATACTCAGAAGAAAGCGGAAGTTAAAACAACAACAACAACCACAGCAACAACAACAGCAACAACAACAACAAAAACAGCAACAACAACAACAACAACAACAACAACAATAACAACAACAGCAACAACAACAACAACAACAACAAAAACAACAACACTAACCATCACATCATTGTGCACAAAGCCACGCCGAAGTGATGACGGATTCAAATGTGGATACTCTTCTGTTGAAGTCGCTTTGATATGCCAGACCTGAAAATAGAACATAGATGACCAAATATCAGAATTATACTTTTTGACTAGATATCTAAATTTCACTTCATTTTTCATTTGACCATTGTCCATGCTTCAGCTCTCTTGTTCGTCAATGCCTTCTCCTTAGAATAAAAAAATTATATACTGGCTGAATCAAACAATTATTGAAAAAACAAAATGTATTCCGGTGGCGGGTCATAAAGAGACGTGATTCGAATATTAGTTTTCTTTTTATTTCATTATTCAGTGTGTATGTACTCAATTTTAAACAACACTTCGATAAAATTCGCAACGCCACTTGTATGTAATAACCTGTTTCCACATTTCATACAATGGTTCATGTACCGGATACACCCCCGAATGGTGAGGAGCCACGGCGTAGTGGTAGTTGGTCGGCAGGTGGTAGTTCTACAATCACTCACTTACTCACTCTACCATTCACTTACTGACTGACTAACTGACTGACTGAGTGACTGACTGACTGACTCACTCACTCCCTTATTAACTCACTCACCACTTAACTACTCACTCACTCACTCACTCACCACTTAACTACTCACTCACTCAATCACTCACTCACTACCTCACTCACTCACTCACTCACTCACTCACTCACTCACTCACTCACTCACTCACTCACTCACTCACTCACTCACTCACTCACTCACTCACTCACTCACTCACTCACCACTTAACTACTCACTCACTCACCACTTAACTACTCACTCACTCACTCACTCACTCACTCACTCACTCACCACTTAACTACTCACTCACTCACTCACTCACTCACTTACCTGCGCAAACTGTTGATTAAGCAATGACAAACTCGTCAGTTGAGTTCGATTCCATTGATGCGCCTGCTGATGACGCCACATATGAGGAAACCAGACAAAATGATGAGCTGTTTCTGCAATAAAAAGATAATTGAATAAAGAAAATTACAATAATACAACTTCAACAAACAACGACGATAACAAATGTTAATTGATACGAACGATAGCAGAAGTTGCAACTTCTAAAAGCATTTTTGTTAAATACAATACTCATGCTCATGATCATCAAAAAACATAAGCCTCAGTGAAGCCACAATACAGAACATTTATCTCACGTTTCACATCGAATATGTGAACATGTGTGTGGTGTTTGCAGTCAATAATGAATATATTATTACAGTTTAATACTGCAGAGAACCACAACAACAACAACAATAACACCAACAACAACACAACCACAAGTCCAACCAATCAAAAGCTCGTCAGCGCGTTGTTCTTCCTCGTTTCCATTCCCGAAGAATTTTCCGGAAAACCCCAATGAGAACTTGAAATCTGGTATAAAAGACGTCTGCCAGCGGCGTTGACGCGAAATTAGTTCCTAAAAAGAAAAAAAAACTTTTAAGAAGTCTGGTTAAAACTATTTTTCTGTAATCTGAAAACTAAACGCTGTGGAAAAAACGAACCCGAACATAGGAAAAACGTACCCGAACATGAAAAAAACGAACCATAACATGAAAAAAACCCGAACATGAAAAAAACTAACTCGGAAATAAAAAACAAACCCGAACATGAAAAAAACGAACCCGAACATCCGACTGAGTCATTCGAACACCCGTCGCGCCCACAAAGATATCGTCTATGTCAATCTGGAGATTTCTGGTTAGAGGCAACTGCACTCGTCCTCCCGTCAGGTATCTGCAACAACAACAGTACTTTTGAAGCAACAAGAACAAAACAACAACAACAACAACAACAACAACAACAACAACAGCAACAACAACAACAACAACAAACCAGAAAGTTTTCGCAACATGAACAACCAACAACAACGCATTAAGTTTCCGCAACATGAACAACATAATAATCGCAATAGAAATAACAACCAGACATGAGAAGCTAGCGGTGTAGCGGTGATTTTGTCACCGCTAGGCATCCTGAATCACCGCTAGAAATGCTCTAGCGGTGACAGGAAAAAATAATACGTTGAAATGTAAAAAGGGGGTCTCCGAGTGTCTAAAATTTATTCACGATAAAACGTTAAAAACTACCTTTTTCAATGGTGTGAGTAATATACAATGGTCATAAAACGATACCTTTTTTGCAAGTTGGGTCGGGAAAACATACCTTTTTTGCAAGTTGGGTCGAGAAATGATACCTTTTTTGCAAGTTGGCTCGAGGTATGATACCTTTTTTGCAAGTTGACTGCAAAAATTATACATTTTTGCAAGTTGGGTCAAGAAATGATACCTTTTTTGCAAGTAGGATCAAGAGATGATACCTTTTTTGCAAGTTGGGTTGAGAAATGAAACCTTTTTTGCAAGTAGGGTCAAGAAATGATACCTTTTTTGCAAGTTGGCTCTAATAGTTATACATTTTTTGCAAGTTGGGTTGAGAAATGATACCTTTTTTGCAAGTAGGGTCAAGAAATGATACCTTTTTTGCAAGTTGTCTCTAAAATTTATACTTTTTTTGCAAGTTGGGTCAAGAAATGATACCTTTTTTGCAAGTTGGCTCTAAAAATTATACCTTTTTTGCAAGTTGGGTCAAGAAGTGATACCTTTTTTGCAAATAGGGTCAAGAAATGATACCTATTTTGCAAGTAGGGTCAAGAAATGATACCTTTTTTGCAAATAGGGTCAAGAAATGATACCTTTTTTGCAAGTTGGCTCTAGAAGTTATACTTTTTTTGCAAGTTGGGTTAAAAAATGATACCTTTTTTGCAAGTTGGGTTGAGAAATGATACCTTTTTTGCAAGTAGGGTCAAAAAATGATACCGTTTTTGCAAGTTGGTTGAGAAATGATATTTTTTGGCAAGTAGGATTGAGAAATGATACCTTTTTTGCAAGTAGGGTCAAGAAATGATACCTTTTTTGCAAGTTGGGTCAAGAAGTGATACCTTTATTGCAAGTTGGGTAGAGAAATGATACCTTTTTTGCAAGTAGGGAAAAAAATGATACCTTTTTTGCAAGTTGGCTCTAAAAATTATGCATTTTTTGCAAGTTGGGTCATGAAGTGATGGCTTTTTTGCAAGTTTGCCTAATTTTCGAAATTTGGCTCGAAATAAGTTTTCACGCTCTGGTGATGATACTGTACGCCTCATTTTCGGCACCACTTGCAATCAGCAAAACCCGGGATTTAATAAAACGTATCCAATAAAAATTAGTTTGGAAAACGTCAAAATTTCTGCACTACGTCACGAGCTTCCAATACGTTTCCAATACAAAGAACTAAGAGTGGAACGATTAAATTTTTGGCGCTACGCGCCATCCATTTTCGCATTTTTTTTCAATTAAAGTTGCTATCTAATCTCGGTCTTCCAAGATACAAATACAAAGCTGTAGTACTGAAAACAAAAATTTTGACGCTACGCGCCATTCGTTCATGGGCTTCCAAGATACGTTTCGCAATACAAAGAATCAGGGCTGGAAACGTCAAAATTTTAGCGCTACGCGCCATCGATCCTCGCGCTTTCAAATCATGATTATAAGACCGAGCTGTAATGCTGAAAAACGTTTCGGCGCCACTCAAATCAGTTCTTGAGTGTTCAAGATACGTAACATATACAGAGCAATTGTACTGAAAGCATAAAAATTCCAGCGCTTCGCGCCATCAGTTCATGCGCTTCACAGATATGTACGTCCTCAATACAAAGAAGTAAGGCTGGAAATTACAAGTTTTTGGCGCCAAGTGCCATCGACATTTAGGCTTTTAAATCATGAGGCAAAAGCAAAGCAGTAATGCTGAAAACTAAAAAATTTCGGCGCCACTATCAATCAGTTTTCGGGCCGGCCAGACACGTCTGCAATACAAAGAAGCAAAGCTGGAAACTTCAAAATTTTGGCGCTCCGCGCCATCCATTCTCGGCCTTTTGTTTAAACATGATTCAAGGACAAAGCTGTGACGCTATCACTAAAAACGTCAGACTTTCAGCTTCATTTGAAATGAGTTACTGGGGTGCATCTAATACGAGGAAATAGAACTGAAAACGTTGGAGTTTCGGCGCTATGCGCCTCTTGTTTATGCGCTTCCTAGCTACGTCTCTAATACAACTTAGTAGGTCTGGAAATGTCTAATTTTCGGCGCTGAGCCATCCATTTTTGGACTTAAAAAACTTAACTCACACAAAAAGTGGGAACAAAACTTCTAATTTCACGCTATTATGACGATTAGAACACATAATAAGTGTTCAACGCGCTTTTAACACTAAGAAAACATCAGACATGATTATTAGAAACCTTTTCAGTGACCCAGAAAAACATGTAAAAAAGGGGTCTCTAGGCTCAGTCAACTTGCAAAAAAGGGGGTTGAAATTGGTTGCAAAATCACCACTAGAAAATTCTCCCTTCTCATGTCTGATAACAACAAACAGCTAACAACACCTAAAAAATATGAAAATAATTAATAAAGCAGCAACATCAACCAGAAACTATACTAAATAGAAAATTTCAGGTAACTACGCACAATTCACTCACGTTTCACGCATATTATGAGTTTTAGTGGTTGGTGCGCGTACTTTGATCATAATGCGGCGTGAGCAATAAACAAACAACAACCGATTAATTACACTAAACGATAGTACGTAAAGGTCTCGCTTCACGTACACGTTTCACGCAGAACACTAGCAAAACCACCAAAAAGGTCAATTACATTAAACATTCGACTTCGAACCAATGTAATTTGTTATTTGATATTCAAGTTAAGTCAACCAAATGAAATGAAACCTAATTTTTTTAATATAATCACCAAAAACCCCACCTACCTAATGGCATCGATAAACGCAACGTCACACATCCAGAACGACAACCGACATCCGAAGAATGCACGTGGGATGCCGTCGGCTTTCGCCTAGAAATAAAATATTTAATCGTTATTGATAATTGATAACAAATTTACTTCAATTGGACTACATAAAAAATCGCCTCCAATTCATTGTGTTTGTGTATGAGAGAAACGGGGTATGTCGAATGAAACAATGAGGCCAATCGTTTTTAACCTTTTTATAACTTGTTTTATTTTATCAGAAATCTAACTCTAGACTTACTGAACAGAAACACATAGGTCTAAACAGCAAATATCCATAAATTTTTCACCAGTTAATCCAAAAAAAATGATGAATTGTTTTTTTCTTCTTTCCTCCTTTTTTGACATACCATGGATGGAGAGAACAGGTTTATATTTCTTGAAACGTGTTCAAAAATATTTTTTATTAACAAGAAACATGGACCCAACTATAAAAAATGAGATAACCTTATCCAAGAGTACCAAAGCAGCCGAGGTCGCGTGCTGTGAGTCGATCGCTCCATCCGATGCCTCGAACTCCGCTGAAACAAACAATTGAGCCCTATTGGCATGTACGTACAGGGTATGTCAAATAAAATAAAAGAAAAAAAAACAATTAGGGTCTACTGTTTTTTTCGGACTAACTGATGAGAAAATCATTAATAATTGCTGTTTGGACTTGTGAGTTTCTGTTCAGTATTTCTAACGTTAGATTGCTGATACGCAGAATGCATGTACCTCTCACTTTAAAAAAAAACTTCAGTTTGAGCTGTTCCATTTGACATACCATACCCTGTGATCATGTATACAGTCTAGTCAGATAGTTAACTAATGAAACTATGATGATGATCTTTTTGTTAGAAGCTGCCAAACAATCAATCTTATTTCACCAAATACTCTGATTGACAACAGTTTATTCAATCGGATGGGAAACTTGAATAAACCAGCCAACCGGTGATAACGGACTCGAAGCTGCGATGCATCGGCTCAAACAACAGCCAATCAGCGTCGCCGAGTGCTGCATGCCGATATCGGGCGCCTGAATAGTTTGATTTAGTTCATAAACAGTTTATTAACCGACACTCAAAGTGCGTATGGTCTGCTACTTCAAAATTCGCCAAAAAGGGGGAATTCCCCTTTTCCACCCCTTCTCGTCCGCTAGTATACAACAGCTAACCCGGTTTGGCCACATAATGTATGGTGGAGTTGGGATCGAAATAGACGGACGTCGGACGCCGATGCTGCAGTACGTTGACGGCGTGTCGTTTCATGCGAGCCTTGGGATAATCCCGGTCAGTCCGCGGCAACATGAACCCAATGATGCCCACACCTGGAAATAGGGCGAGGACGGTTGTTATCAGTTGAGTGGATGACGGGTGGAAAGCATGGCCGAAAAAATCGTGAAAAAACTTTCCATTAGCATCAGTTTTATTTACTGTTTTTTTTCTTCAATTTTTGATTTATTCATTGGACGAGCCAAACCTCCAAAAGGAGGGGAATTTCTTCAAAGTGGGAGGAATTAGCGTCAATTAGACCGTTTTAACTTCACATTAGAGAAGATAGTCTACCTTTCGAAACCGTCAAAGAGGGGGGAATTCCACTTTTCCCACCCCTTCTTGCCAGCAAGTGAACCCAACCACCAACCATATTCCGTGCAATATTTGTCGAGCAAATCGCGATTCCAATCGTCCATGTTAATGTAACGATAGTAGTTATCCAGGATGATCAGACCATATTTACCGTGTCCTCCGCGACCCGTCAGCGTGGGCAACTGTTTCGAGAACACTTCGATCTGAAATTATTCTAAATAAAATTCATGGGCTTTTTACTTGAACTTCTTCATTAATTGAAGTCACTGCAGCACACTAATACCATATCAGAATGGTGTTTTCGTAGTGGCCGGAGAGTTGAATAAACCGACGGGCAATGGCAGAAACCCTGGAGATGTGCGTCAGTAAGGTTTCGAACTTAGGAACGCCGGTTTTCGAGGCTGACGTCCTACGCACTAGACTAGAAAGGCGACATACGCATGCCGATGTCATAAAATTATTTATCCGAACGAACCAATAAAAAACCACCCACCTTATAAGAGAACTTCAGAGCATCTAGAATTATTCTCAGCTGTTTGCTGGAATCCGAGTACAGCGAATCCACCCACAGCAGAATCACATCTTTGGCCGCCGGTCGGTCCTCATCGCCAAGTATTGCCATTGAGGAGGCGCGCTCGTACACCTGAAGAAAAAACCGAACACATCTACGTGAAACCCACAGAGTTGCCGAATAACCGGGTTAATAATATTCACATCCTTTTCTATAATTATCAAGTATTACTTAGTCTTTCTCAATGAACTCAGTAGGATCAGACTAGGATGTAAATAAGGGTGATAATATTTTTCAAGTTGACGAGCGACTTGCATGAGACATCTGACTTGTGTTGTGACCTACTGTGGAACACACAAAAAGTAACATAGAATAAACCACAACTAATTGAAATTCCTTTGCCCGTTTGTTTTGTTAACATAATTTTTCTATTTTGATTTGTTTAAAAAAATGTACCGGGAAGTTTGCAGTTGGGCAGAGTCGTTAAAAGTATTTTTAAAGTTTTGTTTACTTTTAACTTAAAAAAAACAACTTCGGGTTTCACGGCCGGGTTCGTTGGTGGCAGTAGTTTATCATCATATGGACACTGGTAGGTTACAGCCGGCGGCTGATGACCGTCTTCAGCGGGTATTGACTGAAATGAAAAAAAAACTGAAAACGAGAAACCAATGGGACACTTTTTACTGCACTTTTGACCGATTTAGAGATACCAGCTAAATAAATAAAATAATGTTTTGTAGTTTTTTTGGGTAAGCATGACAGACATTCAATCGATTACCATAATTCGTGGTTTCATATGACCAATCATGCTCATCCTCATCATCCTCGCTTTATTTTCAGGTTGTTTTGTTACTAAATTTAGTTTGGTAGAAAGACAGTTGTAGACTTTCTAGTTTTAGAACATAAAAGCATAGTGAGGATAAAATGAATTACGTTGAGTACATGCGACCGAGAAAAGAGGCTAGACTATGTTAGACAACCCAAATGGAACAAAAACCGTTTTTAATCCGAAAACTTTCGTACTCACTGAGGCCATCAGTCAGTGACCAACAATCTTGTCATGTCAGCTAACCTTTCCACGTCCCACAATGTTGGACATGAACAGTGCCCGGCGATGTGGCTGTCCGATGTCCGCGGGCATACCTCGAATCGTCGAGTTGGATGCCGTGACGAGCACGTAGATGAAAACCAGTGACGATAGACCGATCACCAGGAATAGCTGAAAAAATCTATAGATTAAGCTTGATTAAGCAGGGTTTGACCAATAAAATACACTTTTTGCGGAATTCACTTTTCAATCTTGGTTGCAACTAAAGTTCCACCAAAACTTAGGGTGGCCACAAAATAGTATGCCAACCCGATTCTTTTCGCTATTTGTGCGTTATAAACAACTACGCTGATGATGACTTCTAAGTTCTAATTATGAAAACAGTTTCAGTCCTGGATCTGGCAAATTGTTTCAGAGAAGGCAAAAAATTAACCCTTCTTTTTTTCTTCGGGTAGGTATATAACCGTATGATTGAGAGAAGGACAGTGTAATATTTAGCAACAGTTTTCAGGTCTCTCTTTGCATGATTACCAAAAAACTAATAAAAAATTATGGAATTTTTTTGTTCGGTAACCAGATTTTTTCCTGATTCACAAAATAACTAAAATTCCAACCCACCAATCGCTGTAGACTGTTCAACCGCCACGAGTTGCATCGTCTTATCCATAATGACCAGCTGGACATGATGACTGACGGATGGTCCCCCGATCGTTCAGTCAGATACCTCAACCTCAGTCAGACACCAGCCATGTCGAAACGAAAATAGCACCATCAATGCGAAGAATCTCTGAAATACCATTAGATGGATGGTTAAGAAAAATAGGGAGCGATGAACGGTAGTTGGTTAATAAATAAAAACGAAAATAGTACCATCAATGTGCAGTATCTCTGAAATACCATTAAATGGATGGTTAATAAACATAAGGAATGATGAACGGTAGTTGGCTAATAAGTATCTGGAGCTCTGAACAGTAGGTACCTGCAAGACACAGCCTCCTATTCTACATCGTGAAAATATAAGAAAATACTATAACAACCCATAATTATAGGGTTGATCGTTGTTGAAACTATTAACTGTGACAACGAAATGACCTGCCCAAAATCGCATAAAAGAATAGATTATTTTTATTTTAAATTATTGATCACAAATATATGACAAAATACGACAACATAAATCTCAAACAGAAAGAATGAAAAATGTGAGCAACGATTATAGAGAATCATTAAGTACCAAGGGTTAAAAAAATATATATGAAAGAAAAACATATATATGAAAGAAAAATATATATATATTAAAAAGTAACAGGTCACATCACAGGTAAACACCACTTTGTATCTGGCGCAAATTCAAACACGCGGCTGTTGCGTGATAGCTGAAGCCAAATAGCAATAAACAGATAAATATTTTTTATAAAACTTCACGATCAGAAGAACACGTGGATAAAAGGAGAATTATAGTTTTGACTTCACATATTCATGTAAGAACTATATAATTTCCGCCCCCGAGAAATTCTACTATATCACTTATCACGAAAACATGGTAGCCGTGTTGAATGATGAGGGTTTCCGACTTCCGTAACCATTTTTCATACAATTTCGTGCTCTTTTTCGCAAAAAAATTGCACGGCGATCTTACGCACTGTCTAACACAAACCTACGAAAACCATGCAATAAAACAATTAAAAAACATGCAAACAACTATCATGAAAACATGGTCGGCGTCTGTGTATTACTGCGCGATTTTATACTGGCATCATTGGAGGAATCCTCCGTGTATAACGAGTAATCGGGTGGATGATGAGCGTTGCGCGTGGCGAAACTGTCGAAAACGTTCTCGATCGGCAGCGGCGAATCGGCGGGACCTCGCGATATCGGCGGTGGCGCCGCCGCGTTGGCGCGTGGCTGGAAAATGGAAGTGTATTTAAAGATGAAGTGGAAAAGGAAAACCAGACTAACAACAAAAACATTACTTTATTTAAAAAAAACAGCAACAACACCACAGAAATTTCATTTTCATTCAATCCGTCGAAAAATTTTTTAATTCGCACTGATTGTTCTAAAGTTCCTCGATATTAGTAGACGAAGTCTAGTCCTATCTTGATAGGAATTTAAAATTTTCAAGTTTCCTGGTAGGATTCGAACCCACGACCTTCTGTTCAGTGCACAGACGTGCTAACCGCTACACCACAGGCACAAGGCACTCATGTATAGAACTGCATTCTCATAATAGTTCTTTCGTTCTGTATTACCTTTCGTTGGCCACCCCGTTTGCCAGTATGAGCTTGATTGCTGGCACTGCTGTTCGATACTCCGTCGTCGTACAATCCGCTTTCATCATCGTACATATCCGATATCCAGCTCGAATTCTTCGATGGAGGTGCTGCAAGAACACCAATACTTAAATAAGAGCTGAAATTTTGATTACAACTTTTGTATAACCCCCCGATGACAACCCACTTTCGGATCGCAACCAAGAACAAAGATAAAAACAGTTATTGTTTTTGTTTGGTATTGTATGTGCATTTTTTCGAACCTTCCCTGCTCTGGTTACTGGTGATAGTGAGTTTGAGTTTCTTCCAAAGAAATTAATAAAAAAAAATGTTTTTTTTGCATTATCAAGCCAACCAGTCTGTCGGGGACTATAAGGTGATGTTTTGCGTCCCGTACGCTTCGTGACACTCAACAGGGTGCTTTTCGACTCTTTCGGGCGTTTGCCGGCCTTTGTAGCACCTTTTTTCTTGCGCTGTTTCCGGGCCTGATCCGCAATCGAAACCAGCCAATCATCATCGTCGATTACGGAGGAATTCGCTTTCGAACCGTCCTAAAAGTAGAGGTTTAATTAAATTTTCATGTTATATTATTTTTGTGAATCACTCATTCAGGAAAAAAATCAGGAACTGAAAAAATCGTGAGTTACAGCAGCCAAACAGGAGGAGTACTCAGGAGTACTAAGGAGCACTGGCGGACGAACTAATTTTCTAAAGGGAGCGGAACTTCCTCAAAGAGAGGAGAATCAGCAACTTTCATGTCATTTGGCCTACACCTCGGTGAACAAATTCTTCTTTTTTGAAAACGCCAAAGCGGGGGAATTACACTTTTCCCACCCCTTATCGTCCGCTAGTGCTGAGGACCACCGATTTACCGAATAATAATATGGTATGCGCCCCCTAAATTAACTGGCTAACTTTCTAGACTATCATTGGATTGGAAGTGATGATATAGTAGTAAATTGCACCAACTTTTTCCCCATCAAAGTTGATATTTACCTAATTGCATTGTTCTGTTTGAAAAATGAACTCATTCATTGATTGATGCTCAGGTCTCCAAACTAGAAAAAGATTGGTTTTCATTTTGCTTGAACAATTTAGGGGGGCAAGGTCAAGGTTGCTCAAAATAACACGCTAAATTTTTACGGACACTCGTGTGAAAAGTCAAATAACATGTGTTCTTTTCGTTTCACGAACTTTTTTTTACTTCTGATCAAAAATAATCGTCAGTTTCTGGTTATCTGCATGGATTTGAATTCAATAATCCTATAAAGAAATTCCCACACACACACAAACACGCAGAAAACGCCCAAATAAGCACGCTTAGATTTGAATTCAATCCTACAAAGAAACGGCCAACACACACACACACGAAAAGTGCAAACCCAACCGATGCTTCATCATCATCCGATTCGTCCAGATTGGCAATGCTTTTGTCGAGTATGACCACTGGTTGACTGGATCGTCCGGCGGCCGGATTGCGTGTGGTGTTGGTGGTCGTGGCTGAACTGTTACAGCGCGTTACATTTACAACAGCATTGGAATTGGCTGCTTCTGCAACGAAATCACGATCTCGGAAGAAAAAACTTATGTGAAAGACTTTCAACTAATCTCGACTAATCAAAAAAACTTTCACTTACCAAAATTTCAAATTTTTTCAGAAATTTTCGTAATGTTTAGTTTTGACGAATTTTCTGAACTACAGTTTCGTTTTGAATGATTCCGGAGGCGGAGCATTATGGGAAAGTTCCGAAAATGTACTATATTTATGCATAGTGCAATGCATGGAAAAAATATCTCAAAAACCTGGAGAACATTCTGATTCAACCACCAAATGTGAATGAATGAAAAATTTATGTGTGTTGCTAAAACTCGGCGGTTTGATCGAACATGTTGTTTCACAAAAGATCAGCGTGTGAGTGAGAGAGTGAGTGAGTGAGTGAAGCAGTAGGTTAGTTAGTGAGTGAGGATCAAACCCGAGCTCAATTTCAGCGACTGTGTTGATGCGGATGAGGATAATTGTGGCCGCTCCCGGGATGATGACCGACCGAACGCGTTGTTGGCATTCGTTGCTGCCAGACGGCGTGAGGCGATTCTGAAAATATATAATAACATTATATTATTTATTCAATCTTTTATGACAATAAAATACCATGATCAAACGCATATTGACTCGAACTCGAAAGAACAGCTAAGAACTGCTATGGGCTCACAAAGGCACAATATAGAAACAAAACACATCAGAGTTCAGTGTAATTTAGAAACAATTAGGAGGGTCAATTGTTTCTTCACTGACTAACTTGTGGAAAAATCATTAACAACTGCTGTTTGGACCTTGCTGTTTCTGTTCAGTATATCTGACTGAAGATTGCTGATATGATACCCGAAATGTACCTTTCACTTCAAAAGGTACGTTTTTAACTACATAAATGTACCTTTCAAAATTCAAACAACATAATTTTGAGGTGTTGTTTGGTTTTGTAGGGAAATTTTAAAGAAAAAAACAATTGACCTCATTGTTTTATTTGAGTACACCCGTTACAACAACAACAACAACAAACCGAGAACTATGCCGTCCCATGCCGAGACATTTCTCCAGATGTGGAGCGAATCGACTGGCGGCCAGATTTCGTTTACAAACGGGACATTTACAGTGCAACAACAAAGACAACCAGAACAACAACAACAACAACAATCAATAGAAAAAACAACAACAATCACCAGAACAACAACAACAACAACAACAACCAACCGAGAACTATGCCGACCCATGCCGAGACATTTCTCCAGATGTGGAGCGAATCGACTGGCGGCCAGATTTCGTTTACAAACGGGACATTTACAGTGCAACAACAAAGACAACCAGAACAACAACAACAACAACAATCAATAGAAAAAACAACAACAATCACCAGAACAACAACAACAACAACAAACCGAGAACTATGCCGTCCCATGCCGAGACATTTCTCCAGATGCGGAGCGAATCGACTGGCGGCCAGATTTCGTTTACGAACAGGACATTTACAGTGCAACAACAAAGACAACCAGAACAACAACAACAACAACAATCAATAGAAAAAACAACAACAATCACCAGAACAACAACAACAACAACCAACCGAGAACTATGCCGACCCATGCCGAGACATTTCTCCAGATGTGGAGCGAATCGACTGGCGGCCAGATTACGTTTACAAACGGGACATTTACAGTGCAACAACAAAGACAACCAGAACAACAACAACAACAACAACAATCACCAGAAAAAAACAACAACAATCATTAGAACAACAACAACAACCAAATAGAACTATGCCGTCCCATGCCGAGACATTTCTCCAGATGCGGAGCGAATCGACTGGCGGCTAGATTTCGTTTACAAACGGGACATTTACAGTGCAACAACAAAGACAACCAGAACAACAACAACAACAACAACAATCACCAGAAAAAAACAACAACAATCATTAGAACAACAACAACAACCAAATAGAACTATGCCGTCCCATGCCGAGACATTTCTCCAGATGCGGAGCGAATCGACTGGCGGCTAGATTTCGTTTACGAACAGGACATTTACAGTGCAACAACAAAGACAACCAGAACAACAACAACAACAACAATCAATAGAAAAAACAACAACAATCACCAGAACAACAACAACAACAAACCGAGAACTATGCCGTCCCATGCCGAGACATTTCTCCAGATGCGGAGCGAATCGACTGGCGGCCAGATTTCATTTACAAACAGAACAGGACATTTACAGTGCAACAACAAAGACAACCAGAACAACAATCACCAGAACAACAACAACAAACCGAGAACTATGCCATCCCATGCCGAGACATTTCTCCAGATGCGGAGCGAATCGACTGGCGGCCAGATTTCATTTACAAACAGAACAGGACATTTACAGTGCAACAACAAAGACAACCAGAACAACAATCACCAGAACAACAACAACAAACCGAGAACTATGCCATCCCATGCCGAGACATTTCTCCAGATGCGGAGCGAATCGACTGGCGGCCAGATTACGTTTACAAACGGGACATTTACAGTGCAACAACAACAACGAAAACAACAACAACAACGAAAACAACAACAACAACGAAAACAACAACAACAACGAAAACAACAACAACAACGACCAACCGAGAACTATGCCGACCCATGCCGAGACATTTCTCCAGATGCGGAGCGAATCGACTGGCGGCCAGATTACGTTTACAAACGGGACATTTACAGGTCTGCGCGCGCATGTCCTTGTCGAGAATCGTTAACTGCTGACCGAATACGTCGGTGAACGGACTAAATAGTAGAGATTACGACTGGAAGAATTCATGAATCTGATCTGGCCACAAAAACGTAGTAGAAGAAAAGTTACTTAGTGTTTAAAAAAACGTGAAATTTTTACTTTTCAATCAAAACGTAATTGCAGAAATGAAGCCCTGAGAAGTTTGAGTCGGCTGACCAGTCTCAGTTTTCCTGAGTGGGACCTGTATTAACTAATAATAGAGAGGAAAAGAGGGAAATTTTTCTTAAACACTAAACCCAGCCTGAGCAGCACAGCCACATTCGATTGAAATACGACTCGAAACTTTTTTTCATTTTGTAATCATTCTGCACTTCAATATTGTTTTCTGAACTCACCCACCAACTTGTTATGCATTTTCTTATCGAACATGGGACCGGAGGCGGTCGTCGCCGTCGTTGGGCCGTTCGAATCGCCTTCGTCCATCCATAAGAAATTCAAACCAAGTTTGGCGAAACGATGCGTTTCGATGACCGACTGGAAGAGACATTCGTTGAGAACCGACTCGAACATGTGTGCCGACCAGGTGCTGACGTTGGCTGAAAAAAGGGGTGTTGTGTTTTATGATGTATTGAAACTTTTTTACCTTCAATGTTGTTCCACAAACTACACATGATAATTTTTTCTGTAGTTATTACCGTTACCATAAGACTCACCATATAAGGGGATATGATTGACTCACTCACTTACAGACTCATTCACTCACTCAAATTAAACAGTCACTCACTAACTCGGCACTTAGTACCAGAATTTGTAATAGAATAGTCAAAAGAGGCACCTAAGGAAACCCGTTTCAAGGGAACGATGGCGGAACGTCAGCGGGAAATTCTGGTATGAAGACTTGGTATACGAACGTAATAACAAGATAAACTAATGACAACGAGATATATACTTTTCTATTAATTACCAACCTTCCAAATCGGCGATCTCGCTTTGCGACATGGATGCTTTGCTACCGGCGGCCGTTTTCCCGGCGCCGGCACTCTGCTTGTTGACTCGTGCTGGTAGCATCGTTATTATTGTAACTATTGACTGAAATAGAATTTATTGAACGTACAAACTACAAATAATTTTTTAATCAAATTCAACGAAAATTAATTAAATAATGAAAAAAAAATTTAAAAGTTTCAACTTTCACTTTTCATTTGCTCCTTTTACTACTGCCTCGATCTGATCTATAATTACTTTTACCTATATATATATTCTCTGATTCGTCTGAGCTTTAAAACCAAAACCAAAACTATTAATCTCGATTTATTATCCACTTCAAATGTTATTTTGAGGGGCTCTTGCCGCTCATCCCCAACTTATTCAGAGTTGCGAATAAAACATAATATCGTAATATATATATCGTAAAAGTTTCGGCTTTTTTCGTTTTGATTGCTGTTTTGTTTCGTGACGTTGCGGTATTTCTGTAGGCGTTTTCCAAACCCCGCCTCAATTCTTTTGAACGAGAAAAAGTTTGTTGAAAAAACTTATTATGGAGTATAAATTACTTTAAAATAGACCTTAAATGCAGTTTATTCAAGAAGATCCTCACATAAACTTGCTATGGACTCGTTGACGCTCTCCTCAAAAGCAGGTTGTCAGTTTTTAATTAAAAGCAAACTCAGTGCTCAACGTAAGTCAGGCCGAAACATGCTAGAACGATTTGCACATAGTCCCGACCCCATGAATAAGCCTAAGCCCATTACTAAACCCAAGCCCATCACTAAGCCTTACATGAAGAATTATTATATTTTTAATTTGTATCCGTTTTTGAACAATAGGTTATTGAAGCCGATTGTGGTTGTTCGCTAATTGTTCTAGCTTTTTTTAGACAACCTACGTGAGGGACTGGTCTCTTCAATTCTTCAAGACTAGAGACTAATCTCTCCTAAATAGCCTTACAGATCTGCCCATGCTCTACCACGGTTAACGGAATTTCCAGGAGGTGTTATTGGACGTTGTACCAAGCAATAGTCAACGATGTGCCCTACAACAAGGTGTACTTTGGGGCTGAACCAGAGCACAGACGCATGTTTTTTAACTGCACTTTCCAGAGAAACTGAAACTTTATATTTATGAAGAAACTAAATTCTCAGGGAATCGAAAGCCCCAAATAATATGTCTGCAACAAACTTTTTGTTCCGGCTCTACTCTTGTGACTGGCTTCGAGCAACTTTTTCATTCAACTTGGCTTTTCTAACAAAAGTTAGGGATTCTCCTGTAAAACCTCCGGGCTGTCTTGTAAAGTTTCTTGGAGTCCACGGGTCATCAGTCCATGACTCAGCCGCGAAATTCCATACCTCAAGAATTTCTCCTATACGCCAAAATGCAGCGTGTTGAAACATAACTCTATACAAAAAAGCTCAGTCGAAACGAAAAACATTTTCACGACAACACGAAAAAAAACAAAAAAAAACAAAAAAGTAAGTTGAAAAAACGTATTTATTTAACAGTTTATCCGACCGGCGACTTATTTTTATAAACTCAGTAGGTATCGCTAATTTAAATTCCATCATGGCGGGCCGCAAAGCGTTTGGTAAACTAGGCTCGAAGTTATCGAAGGCGAAATCCGAGCTACCGTACGTGCCCGTTTGGAAGACCACAATTCCTGCAGGTTATTATATGTTTGTATTTTAAAACTTTCGCTTCTAACTTTGTGTACCGTTCAATAATGATCAAGATTTATGCATCGCTATGGTGGTCAGTCAATCAGTTAGTCATTCAGTTAATCAGTCAGTCTATTTATCAGTCAGTCAATCATTAAGTTAATCAGCCAATCATTTATTAAATCATTTTATTTATCAGTCCTTCTGTCATTTAGTATTTCAATCAGTTAGTCATTTAACCAATTAGTTAGTCATTCAGTCAGTCAATCAGTTAGTCATTCAGTCAATCAGTTAGTCAATCCTTCGTTCAGTTAGCCAGTCCTACAGTCAGTCAGTCAGTCCGTTATTCAGCCCATCAGTCAGTCAATCAGTCGGTCATTTAGTCTGTCATTAATCGTGTAACCTTTCACTCACTCACTCACTCACGTCACTCACTTACTAACTTATTTTTAAGTATCGGTAATTTTAATTTCAGGTCTGGCCACACCCGCCCCTCCATTGGGCACAGACTTGGGTGCTCGAGGTATCAACGTGGCACAATTCTGCAAACAGTTCAATACGATGACCGACTCGATACAGACAGGTGAGTCGACTGAGTGAGTGAGTGAGTGAGTGAGTGAGTGAGTGAGTGAGTGAGTGAGTGAGTGAGTGAGTGAGTGAGTGAGTGAGTGAGTGAGTGAGTGAGTGAGTGAGTGAGTGAGTGAGTGAGTGAGTTAGTGAGTGAGTGAGTGAGTGAGTGAGTGAGTGAGTGAGTGAGTGAGTGAGTGAGTGAGTGAGTGAGTGAGTGAGTGAGTGAGTGAGTGAGTGAGTGAGTGAGTGAGTGAGTGAGTGAGTGAGTGAGTGAGTGAGTGAGTGAGTGAGTGAGTGAGTGTGAGTGAGTGAGTGAGTGAATGAGTGAGTGAGTGAGTGAGTCGGTTGGTGAATTAGTGAGTGAGTGAGTGAGTAAGTTAATGAGATACTCGGCGGGTGTATCAATCAATCGGTCACTTTCGGTTCTTTCTTATCAGTTATCATTGTTGATGTCAGCCATAGTTGTTAAAAATGCCAAAGAGGGGGGAATTCCACTTTTCCCACCCTTTTCGTCCGCTAGTGTCCTGTCATGCAACTTGGATAGAGCACAAATAAATAAAACTCTTATTTCGGCATTGATTTTACAGGCGTACCCTTGCCGACCGTCATCAACATCAAACCCGACCGATCGTTCGGCATTGAAATTCGTATGCCGCCGGCATCCTGGTTTATAATGCACGCTGCCGGCATTCGCATGGTGCCGGAACGATTCAAGAAAGGTTTTTATTGTTGTTGTTGTTGTTGTTGTTGTTGTTATTGTTATTGTCAATCTGTCACTATTTCAGGTCATGACTACGTCGGTCGTATCACCGTTAAGCACATCTATCACAATGTTGTTGTTGATATTTTTCTAGTTGTTGTTGTTATTGTTGTTGATATTTGTTTTGTTGATGTGTTTTTATTGTTGTTGTCAATCTGTCATTGTTTCAGGTGATGACTACGTCGGTCGTATCAACGTCAAGCACATTTATCACATTGCCGAAATGAAACATCGTGATCCCGAAAATGAGGGTTGGTCTTGACAAAATTTGAAAAAAATGTTGAAAAACCATACCATTAAAAATGTTTCATGCTGAAAAATTCATTGAACAGGTTCTAAAAGAAAACACAGTATAATGATACTTTACTTTCCACTACACAAAATGATCGGGTCGTTGTTGTCAATAAATGCTTGATTAAAGCACAAAAGTACAAAGGATCGACGAATATTGACAAATTGAATTGAGAGTTTTTGGATGCTTAGATTTTTTTTTACGAAACATAGTTTCTTCCCGGTCCCGCGGTCTTTCAACTGGATTGATTTAGAATCGCAACCAAGAATGAAAATAAAGAAAAAGATTAGTAGATTTTGTCGCCTGTCTAGTCTAGTGTGTAGAATGTCGGCCACGAAAACCGGCGGTCCTAAGTTCAAAACCTGACTTGAGACACAGATCCGGTGTTTCTGCCATGGCCCGGTCAGTTTATTTAACTATCTGGTCTGGCCACTACGAAAACACCATTCTGATATGGTATTGGTGTGCCTTGATGACTTCAGTTAATCAAAAGTCCAAGGAAAAAAGAAGTTCAAGTAAAAAAAGTTACTTTTTTCATAATTGTTTGTCAAACTTTGTTCAGGAGTGCCCCTGCACGAAACGTGCCAGCTGCTGGTTCGTGAGGCACTGGCGATGGGCGTTGACGTCGTGCAGGAACTGGATGCGGAAGACCACCGAAAGTTCCAGGAGTGGAGGAAGGAGGTAGGACCGACAACTCACTGACTCACTCATCATCTTTTTCTCTCACTCACTTATCAACTCTTCAGCTCGCCCACTCTCTATTTTTCACGTACACACTCATAAATTTTATTATCGGTCACTAACTCTTTTACCCACTGACTGCGCACTTCACTCGCTCGTGACTGACTGACTCATCAATTCATTTACTCGTTCAAGTGACCAACTAGCTTACTCACTCACTCACTCATCAACTTACTTTCTAACTCACCGACACACCCACTCACTCGCTCACTCACTCACTCACTTTCTCACTCACTCACTCATCCTGTCACTCATCTACTCACATGAATTGCCAAAAAAAATCGCACTTTTTTTTATTCATTTTCTTTTTTACAAATTTTTGGTATCCACCCAGGATCGACCATACATGTCCCAAATCATCAGTAGGGTACTCATTTAGATTTATTTAATGATTCTGATGACTTAGATAACAGTTTTGAGCCCAAACTCGTAAGGAATAATTGATTAAAGTAAGGTAAAGAACTGCCTGGAATTCAAGTGAAAAGTTGTAGTGTTAACTACTCCAACTTGTGAATCGTTACATAGCTGCATCAAATGTAAGAGAAGGTGATGCACAGTAGTCGACTGTGCGACTCAACTCAACCCAACAGCTGTATGCTATAACATGCAATCATCATGTTCAGTGGGTGTTACCCGGGTTGGACAAGTTAACGTGTCATTTTTTCACTTGAATCTCAAGAAGCTCTTTAGCTCGGGCTGGCGATTGAGCAGATCACCGTAGGCTTGCACCATCATGTCTGACACGTGTAGGAGTGACACGTGTGAGCGCTGGCCATGACTGAATTTAAAAATTAATTCATTTGGCGGCTTAGCATATTGACTGGAGGAGACCGCATTTTGTCCCCATTTATGAAATGGGGACAAAATGTGTTCCTCGTTTAGTGGGCAAAATGTGTTTTTAGAACTTTTCTCACACTTCTGACATTTTATATTGCACTTTAAAGGTGTTATCAACGTATTACAAAGACATTTTCAAAACTTTGTAAAAAAAATGACCTATTTTTTTTCAATTTTTTTTGGCAATTCATGTCTATTCACTCAATCTCGCACTAACTATTTAACCTCACTCACACATTTCTCACTCACTCACTCTCGCACTCACACTCACTCACTGTCGCACATACTCACTCACTCACTACCTCACTCACTCACTCACTCACTCACTACCTCACTCACTCACTACCTCACTCACTCACTCACTCATTTCAGGTTGTGGCTGCCGAGCTGCAAGCCATCGAAGACGCGAAAACCGCCGCCGTCTTGCGAACTTCCGCGATCTTAGCAACTTGAAATGCGAAATTTACCCAAATGATTATCCTACCAATTCGATGTTTTTCATTGAATATGAGTCATTTTTGGTGACGTTGTTGCCGAGTTTGACAGTAAACGAGAAAAGCTTTCTTTCTGAGAGAATGACGATTTCGAAATTAATTGCTTTTCCTTCTGCACGATTGACTCACTCATCACCAAATTGATTTCAGTTTATTTTGCTCAATTGTAGTGGATTCAAAGTTTCTTGTTACTCTGAATTTTTACAGTAAATTTTTCCACAACCAACAGTTTTTATAAATCGTTTAATTATAGGTTTTTCACAAAAAATTTACCAAGTTTTTTTTATTTTTCCCATTAACTGGGGCGTTTTTGTGTAAATATTTTTGTGGAAAATGATTTGCAGAGAGCAATATGAGTAAAAAGAAAATATGATCATATTACATTACATTACCTAAACATGTTGCTTGCATTTTTTTGTTTAGATTGTTTATGTACAGAGATTATAATCATTAGTTGAGTTTGAAGAAATAACTTGCATGACTGATAAATAAAGTTTACTGCAAAAAGTATGGTGATCATTCTGGTTTTGTTTTGTAAGAATACGGTTAGTAAGATTGATTTGTGTTTATAAAATCACTATGTTTCTGTTCTTGTGAAGTTTTTAGGTGAGTTGATTTTCGTTCTTCTTTTGAAGATTCATGAATCTTTATAGTTAATTATAAAAATCTGGTCAAAAAGATTTTTTGGCCACGGGCATTTTGACAAAAAATTTCGGCAGTTTCTTTTCGTAAACAAAAACGTCTTCCCTTGTTTTGTTATGTAATTAATTTAATTACCACCTACTTGCACCACGCGGAAACAGTGGGAGAAACCCACTTGTTGTATAGGTAGTCTCACTGGCGGACGAGTCAAACCTCCAAAGGGAGGGGAATTTTCCCAAAGAGGGGGGAATTCTCATGAAATAGGCTATTTTACCTACGCCTTAGGGAACAAATTCTACTTTTTAAAAGCGCCAAAGAGGGGGGAATTCCACTTTTCCGGAGTCTATAATATATGAATTACCTGTGAAAAAATCGCACCATTTAACGATAGACGCCTACGCAAACTGGATATTAACTAAAAGTGTAGAAACCGTAATTTCAAATCAAGGAGTCATAAACAATTTTGTAAAAATTTACTTTTTTAAGCTTTGATGAAAAAAAATTACGTTGTTGGGTGGAATCAGACGAGGAGTTTTAGAAAACTTTCCAGTTTTTGTCGTTGTTGTTGTTGTTGCTGATGATGAAGTTGTTGTTGTTGTTGTTGTTGTTGTTGTTGTTGTTATGATTGTTGTTGTTGTTGTTATCTTTAACTGCTGCATATCTAGCAGCTCACTCATTCACCCAAGGTAGGACGCAACAAACCGGTCGACCTTTTTTCTTGCTGACAAGTATACAGGGTGTCAAGAAATCTAGCGGCAACAGCAACACTTTTTCTGGATTCTACAAACCTGATAAATATAAGCATTTTTTGTCCTTGAAAAAGTCATTTTTCACAAAAACCGCTTATTTTTGAGATTTTTCATTTTCAGAACCACTAGTTACATTGATCACGTTAGTCGAAGCTTATTTTTTGTCCATGTGAATATTCGTTTAGCAATGTTTTTAATTAATCCGTTGAATAAATGCACTACTGAACCTTCAAAATATAATGAATAAACGTAGTGATCCAGCATTGGCGGATGAGCCAATCCTTCAAAGGAAGGGGAATTTTGTCAAAGAGGAGGAATTGACAGTTTTCAGGCCATTTTACCTACACATTAGGGAATATAATCCACTCTCTGAAACCACCCAAGAGGAGGGAATTCCACTTTTTCGTTCTGCCTTTTTCCGCTCGTGTTTTCCAGTGAACGTAAAAAACAGGAGTTTTCAAGTTAAAAAATACCAAATATCTTGCATCATGATTCACAGTGTTTTTTTCGCCAAAATATGATGTGTTTATGACCTTAAAATCGACAAAAAAATGTTCGAAGTCAATTCGGTTTGCGGTAAATAAAATTTCAAAATACTTTCTTTAATATAATTCGTCTTGAAATTTTTTACTCCATGGAGATGGTGGAAACAGAACGTGACTTTTAATGGGGACACCCTGTATACAACCATGTTTGGCGTTTTGTCTGATATAATCGAATTAATTTCAGTTACCTATTGCTAAACTCTACATTGATTCCAGTTCATCCAGAAATTATCAGGTTTGAAACTTTAGTTATGTGTCTCGTCATGATATTAATTCACATCTTTTAGTTTTTATTCATTTATGGTTCGGTTGTGAAACAAAAATTTCGAAACTTTTCATAAAGTTGCGAAACCAAAAGTTGCAACTCGACTGTGAAGTCCCCAGGGCGTTTTCAAAAAAGGAACGTTTGTCTCCTATGTATGTGTAGGTAAAATGGCGATTGACTGAAAACTGCCGATTCCCCCCCCCCTTTCGACGGAATCTCCCTCCCTTTGGAGAGAAAGCTCATCCGCCCGTGATCATGAAAGCAGATTTTACGGTAAATTGCGTAATTTTCCGAGTAATTTGAGTTTTTTTGTTACATGTGTGTTTTTTCAAAAATAACCTTCTCTCTCACTCGACTCGAAGAACCAAATTGGAAAGCTGAGTAAACCGTCTTGAGTACGCTTAAAAACATGTTTAAAAAACATAAAAATTGACACGGCAACTATGAACTGACCTCCTCAATTACATATGTATGGCAAGGTAGATTAGTTAACGGAAATAAATTGTCAAAAGGTGCTAGGCACTGGCGGACGAGCCAAACCTCCAAAGGGAGAGGAAACTTCCAAAGAGGGGGGAATTGGCAGAAGTTAGGCCAATTAACCTACACCTCAAGGAACAATCCTCACTTTTTGAAACCACCAAAGATGGGGGAATTCCACCTTTCCATCCCCTTCTCGTCCGCTAGTGCTGGTACTTTTACGCGTAGTTTGATGGATGGTTTTGGTTTGAAACATGAAAATTATTTGCAATTCTTTATGCATGCATATATAAGGGAGCAAGAAAGAAGGAAGCAACCACTTCAAATGAAGAATTCTCATGTGAAGAAAAAGTAAACTGCAAAGGACACTGTATTTTTTGCAAACAAAAAATGTCTTAAAAATCATTGTTGTTTGTCTAGTTTAGTGCCTAGGGCGCCAGCCTCGAAAACTGGCGGTGCTGGTTCGAAGCCTGACTAGAATAGGTTCTGCCATTGCCCGTCAGTTTATTCCACTTCTTTGGAAACGAAAACATCATTCTAAAATGGTACAGGCTCCAAAGGGAGTGGAGTTTATTCAGAGAGGAGAGAATTGGCTGTTTTCCGGCCGATTTACTACACATTAGAGAACAAACCTTCTTTTTGAAAATTCTAAAGAGGGAGAATTCTACTTTTCCCATCCCTTCTCGTCCTTTAGTGTCTTGATGGCTTCAATAACAAAACAAGTCCCAGTAAGTAAATGATTTTCAGCCCCGTCCGGCCGTACGTCAGCGCGTGGATCAGTAGCGGAGGCAGCGAACGAAACGAAATAACAACCGCTTTTCTTGATAATTATATTTTTTGCAATTCTTTCAAAATTCTCAACGCTTCATAAAAATGCTGCTTATTTCCGCACTTATTCTGGTGGCGTTTGCGTCCAGTACCGTTAACGCG
>OZ038444.1:3940815-3958315 GCA_964036265.1 Daptonema setosum
AATTAAACCATTTTACCTACACTTTAAGGAACAAATTAAACTTTTTGAAAACGTCAAAGAGGGGGGAATTCCACTTTTCCCTCCCCTTCTCGTCCGCTAGTGTTTAGTGACTATATATCTATTGCAGCAACTGCGACCGGAGATGGCGGCCATCTGCGATCGTGTGGATGCGGATGGTGTGCTGCAGTTCACGAAGACGTTGCAGTCCGACAGCAGCTCGGATTCGTCCAGCAGTTCATCGTCGTCCAGTTCGGACGAGTCCGAAGACGAACGCGGCGGCGATCATCGGGTTCGTTTCGTTTCGGAATCAAGCCGAATCGAATATTTCGTTTCGGAATCCAACCGAACTGAATACTTCGTTTCGGAATTGAACCGAACCCAATACTTTGGTTCGGAATCAAACCGAACCGAGTACTTCGTTTCGGACTGAAATCGAACCGAATACTTCGTTTCGAAATGAAATCGAACCGAATATTTCGTTTCGGAATGAAATCGAACTGAATACTTCGTTTCGGAATCAAACCGAACCGAGTACTTCGTTTCGGAATCAAACCGAACTGAATACTTCGTTTCGGAATCAAACTCAACCGAAAATTTCGTTTCGTTTCGGGAATCTAACTGATTTAGCAGTGTGCGTTTGTAGTCGAGTTACGTTGTTGCAACATAGTTGCTACTTCGGACTTTATCATAACGTTCCCAAATGTTTCGGGCCTCCTCAGTCAGAAACCGAATAGAATGTTGAAACGAAAACTTCCGAATACTCGACTATGAATGCAAGCTTAATTTATCGCTTTTATACTCGAAAACTTTAAGGAACTTATTTCGGATTTTCACTTCGGACACTCGGATTTTCCGTCATGCTCTCACTCACTTGAATATACTACAATCATGAATCATTTATAATTATTTTCACAGGAACCAACCGGTTAACTGAAACACATTTCGTTCGTGTGCACTATTATTTTCTTGCAAACGCTAGTATTACCGCCTTTACTTAGTTTAAGAAAGTTGTCCCCGAACCCGGAGTTTTCGTTAGTTTACCTGATAACCAGTGTATGTCAAATAAAAAAGGAAAAAAGAGAAAAAAAAAACAAATAGGGGTCTATTGCTTTTTCCTGACTTACTGGTGGAAGGTACTAACCTCACTTTGAAAGGTACATTTCTAACTACATTAATATACCTTTCAAAAAACATCATTTTTAGCTGTTTTTCGGTTTTGTAGGGAAGGTCTGAAAAAGAATAAAACAGTTGGACTCATTGTTTTATTTGAAACACACTGCTAATGACCTAATTCTCTCCTACACTTACACAAAAAGCGGTCCCGTTTTCTGCGCCATTGCTATTTTATATCAGAAGATGAGATTTTAATGCTTTCCTCGACCGAATTGAATGACATACCACGAAAAGGAATACCATTAAAAAAAAATTGAAAATTCTTAATTAACCGTAAGTTATATAATGAAGTTCTACAAAACTTCAGTTTCGTGTTTGTTGCATTTGCATATAACCTTATTTCATATTCGGTAACTTTCAGGTGCCGAAACAGCAAGAAGCCCATGCCGGTGGTTCTGGTAATGGAAAAGTACCATCCGATCCGACTTCATCTTCCACATCATCATCATCATCATCGAACAATACCACGACGGATTCACATAAACATTCACCGTTGCCCGACGTACTGGCGGCTGTTGGCAAGGAACGCGAAATCGAAATGTCGAAGTCGCGCAAACGGTTCGCGAAAGGGGAAATTTTTTGTGAAATTTGGTTTTCAGAGAATTTTTGTCTCTAAGTAGTGGACAACATTTTTATTGAGTCTCTAGTGAGTGTGAGAATATCCATCAGTGATGTGATAAATGGAATCTGTGGGTCGTTCAAAAGTCGTACCCAACGGGCAAGTCAAATCCGTTCGCATAAATAACAATTCACCGTTGCCACCCAGTGGTGGGCAGCGAATTTGGCCAAAATGGCGTTACGGTCATACACTTTTTCAAAAATCGGTCTTACGGTCAGGCACCCTCCCGGGTTTCGATTTTGGGGGGGGCATGACGGTCAACATTAAATGAAGTCGAATTTTTTACTCAAAAACATCAGTAATGGCTCGAAATAATGACCGAAATTTCGGCATTTTGAAAGCCGCTGATTTGTATAAGAAACATAACAGAAAATTGACAGACTGAGTGCGCGCGGCGCCGAAATTTTGGCATTTTGAAGCCCGCTGATTTGTATTAGAAACATATCTGAAACCTGACAGGCTGAATAGCGCGTAGCGCTGAATTTTTTTGCATTTTGAAGTCCGTTGAATAGTATTAGAAACGTATCTGAAAACTGACAGGTTGAGTGGCGCACAGCGTCAAAACTTAAGCATTTTGAAGCCCGCCGATTTGTATAAGAAACATATCTGAAAACTGACAGGCTGACTGGCGCGCAGCGCCGAAATTTAGGCATTTGAAGCGCGCTGATTTGTATTAGAAACATATCTGGAAAGCCGAAATTTTGGCATTTTGAAGCCCGCTGATTTGTATTAGAAACTTATTTGAAACCTGACAAACTGAGTGGCGCGTAGCGCCGAAATTTTGGCATTTGAAGCGCGCTGATTTGTATTGGAAACATATCTGAAAACTGACAGGCTGAGTGGTGCACAGCGTCGAGACTTAAGCATTTTGAAGCCCGCTGATTCGTATAGGAAACATATCTGAAAACTGCCAGGCTGACTGGCGCGCAGCGCCGAAATTTTAACATTTGAAGTGCGCTGATTTGTATTAGAAACATATCTGAAAACTGGCAGGCTGAGTGGTGCACAGCTCCGAAATCTTAGCATCTGAAGCCCGTTGATTAGTATTGGAAACATAGCTGAAAAGTGACAGGTTGAGTTGCGCCCAGCGCCGAAATTTTTGCATTTTGAAGCCCGCAGATTTGTATCAGAAAGATCTGAAAACTGACAAGTTGAGTGCACAGCATCGAAACTTCAGCATTTAGCCCACTGATTTGTATTAGAAACGTATCTAGTGGCGCGCAGTGTTGGTTGATAATACAGTACTGAGTATATCATCCAGCACCATACATCAATCATCATATCGTGCATCGAATCGATCCAACGAACACTGATTTTAAAACTTGAAACATTTTCGACCAATTTTTGGTTGTTGTTTTTTTAATTTAAAACGTTTTCAACGAATTTTTGAAAAAAAATTTAAACGTTTTCGACCAATTTTTGGTCGTTTTTTTTAGGTGATTTCGTGTAATTTTAGGTCATTTTGACAGTACATTCTCTCAAATTTTGACCGTTACGGTCAATGGGTCAATTCTGAAAATCTCTCTTACGGTCGATCGATCAAGGGCACCCTCCCACCCTGTTTTTGGGGGGGCCCGCTGCCCACCACTGTTGCCACCTACTGGCTGCTGGTGGGAAGGATTGTAAAATCGAAATGTCAAAGTCGCGCAAGCCGGTTTGGGAAAAAAGATTCAAATTTTTTCAGCCAACTAAGCCGCAGTGGTGAAGAGGATGTTTCATCGCCGAATGTGTGCACGGAGAAGATGCGACGCAGCAGCAGTCGCGGCAGCAGCGTGAATCGGCGATGAGATTTTTTCGGCGAAATTTTGTGAATTTCGGCGATATTAAAAAAAAGTATTTTACTCTTATTTGAAATACTGGCTAAACTATGTACGATTTTAAGACGTCTGAATTTATCATCGATTAAACTTTCTACGCTTTTCACTACGAAATCTGGATTTTTTTTGTTGTTTTTCATGCCATGCGCCAAAGAAAAGGTGCAATTTTTATTAAAAGTTACAGATTTTTCTTCGCATGCAGAATTTCGACTATGGTTTTATTTTTTACACTTCGATTCACTGGCCAACGAGCCAAACCTCGGAAGCGAGGGGACTTTCATCAAGATGGGGAATCGGCAGTTTTTAGGCTGATTTATCCACACCTTATGGAACAAACTGCACTTTTAAAATTTGCCAAAGAGGGGGGGAATTTCACTTCTCCCGGCTCTTCTCGTCCGCTAGTGCTACGTTTCGCTTCGCCGTCACACCTGAACAAACTACTCACGTTTATCCGCCTTTACTTCAAACGTTGCTGTTTTATCCTTTCAGTCACAGTTGATTAGTAGAAGACTGAATTTGAATGCGCGCCATTTTTTAAATTCGTTTCCTTTTTATGACATTTCAGTTATCCCTGCGTTTACAGACTTGTTGTTTGTTGGGTAGGCCCATGTGACACCGGTTTTTTTTATTTCGTTATTAAAGCCCGTATGTTGTTTCTGCGAACAAAAGTCGTGCCCAAAACTTCTGATAATGAAACATCAGACAATCAGTTTTAACACGCACATCAATCATCATCACCCCATGCTCTGGTGTTGAACTATGGTGTCAACCGAGTTGAGTTGAGGCTACTGATGTTTCATTATCAGATGTTTGGGCAGTACGTTTGCTTGCAGAAATAAGATACGAGCTTTAGCACTTGTCCTGTGAACTTATATTGCAGCTATGCTTTGCTGATAAATCATATCTTGGTCAAAGTATTCTAGAATAAGTAGCTCTGTATAGCTTGGTCAGGGTTTCTTGTTATCAAAAATAAAATTTCTGGGCTGTTTACTCACGTATGCAATGAATTAGGTGCCATTTTTTGTTCGTTATCTAAATTTTATGTGAAAAGGAAATTATTTATGATGTTTACATGTTAAACTAATATTATTTCTCGAAATTTTGAAAGCGCGAAAAAACAGTTTTGAATTCAAACTGAGCGCCAAAAAGTTTTTCGAGTAACAAGAAACTCTGGATAGGCTAGAGTCAGTTTCGTTTCTCCAAAATAATTTGTCACATCCGGTTAAAGCATTTAAATTCGTGTGAAAAACGTTGTCATAAAAATTATTCCGTTTATGATACTCTGACTAAATTATAATCACTTTGATGAATTGTCATGATAGACGATTCAATATTGTTCTCATGTGGTTTCCCACTTTTGAAATGCACTTTGTTAAACGACGAATGAATGAATACCCTATAATTTCGGCGGTGTTGGTGCTGACAAACAAAAATTAACTAGAAAAAAATGATGAATTAACTTTTAAAAAAGTAATTTACAAATTAAGTAAATTAATTTACAAAAATTAGCTTAAAAAAAGTAACTTGAAATAAACGACGAATGAATGAATACCAATGAATTCCGATGGTGTTGGTGCTGACAAACTACAAAAATTAACTTGAAAAAATTCGATATTCAATTCAAGAAATTTAGTCAAAATCGGAACGATTCTGTGAGACGCAATAGGAAATGCCTGATTTGTGGCATAGTATAGACAACAGAAGTCACAACATAAATTTGCAACAACAGCTGTATTTATTTTACTTGGAAATAAACCCATACATATGAACGTAGATCCATGATTGACGGTTTATTAACAACTTAAGATGCCGCTATCTGTAAATGTCATAACCATCATGGCAGCGTGCAAAAAGAGCATTCTCATCTCACAAAATTACGGTAACGCGTCCTCATCAAACGGACCATTTCAAGTATAATGGTTTTGAAATTCCAAATAAGATACGTCCACAAATTTACCATTCCTGATTCACCTTATGATGTTCTTTATATCAGAATCACAACCACGATATTTTGCCCTTCACGCGGGTGAATGAGCACGCGGTGAACCCACTGGCGAACGAGGGAAGAACGGAAAGGTGGAATTCCCCCCTTTTTTGCAGTTTCAAAAAGTGAAATCTGTTCTTCAAAGATGTAGGTAAAATGACTTAATTTCTGTCAATTTCCCCCTCTTTGGTAAGATTCCCCTCCCTTTGGAGGTTTGGCTCATCCGCCAGTGGTTCAACCATTCTATCTCATCACAATATTTTACATAACGCGTGCTCACCAAAAAGCCATCCAGACCAGACCCCATAAGGAAGGCAGTGAAAAATAAAATGAAATATGTACATAACTTCATTTTTGGAATCACCTTACCCCTCACCATACGTGTAACTCCCGCCGTCAGCTGGACGCGTTCAGTTCCCAAGGGGGGCGATGAGGACGCGTCCTGTTCCCAGGTCGAGGGATGTGGACGCGTCCTCATCGCCCCCCCTGGGAACTGAACGCGTCCAGCTGACGGCGGGAGTTACACGTATGCCCCTCACACACTGGCGGATGAGTCGAATCTTCAAAGGGATGGGAATTCTTCAAAGAGGGTGAGTCAGTCGGTAGTATTCAGGCCATTTTACCTACACCATAGGGAGCAGATTTTACTTTTTGAAAACGCCAAAGAGGGGAATTCTTATTTTCCCACCCCTTCTCGTCTGATATTTACGGAAGGTAGTGAAAAATAAAATGAATTATGTACATAACTTCATTTTTGGAATTACCTTTCCCCTCACATTCGCCCTTGACGCAAATGGATGAGCACGCGCACTCGCAGATGAGCCGAACCTCCAAAGGAAGGGGAATCCCCCTCAAAGAGGGGAAACATCAGTTCTTAGACCATTTTACCTTAAGGAACAAAGACCCTTTGAAAATACCAAAGAAGATGTAATACCACTTTTCCCTCCCCTTCCCCATCCGCTGGTGAGCACGCGCACGCGTGCATGAAATCTCGCGTTAACGTTCAATAGCGCGAACTCCTTGAAAGATGACGCGCGCTAGCGGCTATGAGCATATACGGAGGATTCACCGGCGGATTAAAACAACTTCGGAACGGGGGGTTTTCACCAAAGAAGGGAAGTTTTGCCTTCTTTTTATTACTATATATCTGTGAAAGCTGTATAGTAGTTGTAAAACAGATTTTCGATTTTTTCGTTCTCTATTGGAATTGGAAACCACTAACTAAGAAAGCCGTTGGCGTTAATCCCGTCCTCACTGAATTATCTCCGCATTAGAGAGTTCAGATTGTTGGAACAGAAAGGTTCTTCGTGGCACTGGCGGACGAGCTAAACTTCCCAAGGGAGGGGAATTTCGTCGAAGAGAGGGGAATTGGCAGTTTTCCTGGGCGATTCTACCTACACATTAAGGAACAAATTTTCATTTTAAAACTGCCAAAGAGGGGGGAATTCCACTTTTTCGTTCTAGTGGGTACAGAAAGGTTCTTCGTCGTATTGTGGTCATTTGATTAATGTCACGATGTAATCTGGGGTATTTATAGATTCTTTCGAGGTGTTCTATAGTTTTACTCTCATAATCCTCACTCACTCACTCACTCACTCACTCACTCACTCACTCACTCACTCACTCACTCACTCACTCACTCACTCACTCACTCACTCACTCACTCACTCACTCACTCACTCACTCACTCACTCACTCACTCACTCACTCACTCACTCACTCACTCACTCACTCACTCACTCACTCACTCACTCACTCACTCACTCACTCACTCACTCACTCACTCACTCACTCACTCACTCACTCACTCACTCACTCACTCACTCACTCACTCACTCACTCACTCACTCACTCACTCACTCACTCACTCACTCACTCACTCACTCACTCACTCACTCACTCCTTCCCTGCCTCCCTCACTACATAATAATTCACCGTTAAGATGTGACCTCATACATTTTAGCGTTCTTTAGCGGCAACGGTGTCTTTTTGATAAAAAAAGCTACGTGATATGCGAAGCCTTTCAAAATTTCCTCCGCGCTGATTTTACAGCTTTTGTGATTCATTATCATGAGAGTAAAGTCAAAATCTTTTACACAATCTCTGATTATTTCTGTAACACAATGAAAAACAACTAAAAACGTCGGAGCTAACCCTAAACTTTGAGCTTGTGGTCCGGACACCGGTCAGTGGGAATTCGTATTCGTTCTTAACCTTATTACCGAAGGGAGAAAGAGGTTTTACAAGAAAAAAAATGCACAAAAATGAAAATGTATGACATATGGCTTCTTGTCAGAGTTTTTGGCTCGCATTTTGAGTTCAAATGTGTTTTTGGCGCGAATTCAAATTTTCGAGGCGAAATCTTTTTTTACCACAGGATTTTCGGACAAAACGAACGTTTCACCTACAGAGGAATTCAGTGTATATAGTCGAATTTTTTGGTTACGCCTTTTTTTGGAACTTTTTTTGTGTAAAACCTTTCCCTAACCCAGAAACTGGCGGTCGAAAGCAGCAATTTGGGGTGGATGAAAAGGTTTTACACGCAGAAAAGTTCTTTTAAAAGATGATTATGACTCTTTTTAGGAACTTTTTTGTGTATAAAACCTTTTCATCAACCCAAACTGCTGCTTTCGACCGCCGATTTCTGGGTGAGGGAAAGGTTTTACACAAAAAAAAGTTCCCGAAAAAAGGCGTAACCAAAAAATTCAGTGTATACGTGCAAAACAGGTCCGAGAAGCTTTTCTGACTATAAATAATCCTGGCCAAGCTATAATCAACGATAATCACTGTATTATATTGGCTTTTCTGACTATAAATAATCCTGGCCAAGCTATAATCAACGATAATGACTGTATTATATTGACTTTTCTGACTATAAATAATCCTGGCCAAGCTATAATCAACGAAAATGACTGTATTATATTGACTTTTCTGACTATAAATAATTCTGACCAAGCTATAATCAACGATAATGACTGTATTATATTTGCTTTTATCGCCTTACGATTAATGATCTCCACATTTATAGTTGTTTTCGTGTTTTCGCTCACTTTTCGTTATCATTGTTCGATTGTTGGAAGGACACTACAGGATAAGTTGAAACTTATTGCGACAAAGACGAAAATAAAATATTGTAAAACTTTGTCAAGTTTGCAATTTTGAAAACGCGTTTTGGCGCGAAGCAGGAATTTTTTTTGAATATTGTGCAAAACTGAGTTCGAGTGATTTGATACTGCGACTAAGTTATACTCGAATTGACCCATATTCCATGTATTTGCATGTGATCTTTTCTTATTTTACATATCCCAATAGGAATCTCATTGGCGGATTCGTCCGTCAATACTTCAATAGAGGAATTTAGCCAAAGAGGAGGGGGTTTGCGGCTATCTTTATCTCGGCTATCTACAGAATTTATATTTTTTAATACTTCCCGAAAGAGGTGGGAATTACGTTCTTTATCCCCTTCTCGTCCGCTGGCGTCCTAAAGTCGCATGTCTTTACAGCTTCCTGTTGTTCACTTTCAAATGTCGCGTGCAAAAGTCGATTAAAATGTCTAATACACACGTGCTTTTGTTCTGACCACGTGAGTTTTTTCTACTTTATTTATTTAAAAGTGCAATTATCTATAAGATGACCTCAATTTATAAAATAAACTTTGTTTTCATAATGTTCAGATGTAAGAACCGAAATCACTTATATACATGTGATTAACTTTTTTTATATCTGTGTATGAACCCTGCTTCTTTCACTCACTCACTCACTCACTCACT
Organism: Daptonema setosum; assembly: GCA_964036265.1. Taxonomy (NCBI): domain Eukaryota; kingdom Metazoa; phylum Nematoda; class Chromadorea; order Monhysterida; family Xyalidae; genus Daptonema; species Daptonema setosum. The sequence goes on from OZ038444.1 coordinate 3,950,179, forward strand.
CACTCACTCACTCACTCACTCACTCACTCACTCACTCACTCACTCACTCACTCACTCACTCACTCACTCACTCACTCACTCACTCACTCACTCACTCACTCACTCACTCACTCACTCACTCACTCACTCACTCACTCACTCACTCACTCACTCACTCACTCACTCACTCACTCACTCACTCACTCACTCACGCACTCACTCATTACCTCACTCACTCACTCACTCACTCACTCAATCACTCACTCACTCACTCACTCACTCACTCACTCACTCACTCACTCACTCACTCACTCACTCACTCACTCACTCACTCACTCACTCACTCACTCACTCACTCACTCACTCACTCACTCACTCACTCACTCACTCACTCACTCACTCACTCACTCACTCACTCACTCACTCACTCACTCACTCACTCACTCACTCACTCACTCACTCACTCACTCACTCACTCACTCACTCACTCACTCACTCACTCACTCACTCACTCACTCACTCACTCACTCACTCACTCACTCACTCACTCACTCACTCACTCACTCACTCACTCACTCACTCACTCACTCACTCACTCACTCACTCACTCACTCACTCACTCACTCACTCACTCACTCACTCACTCACTCACTCACTCACTCACTCACTCACTCACTCACTCACTCACTCACTCACTCACTCACTCACTCACTCACTCACTCACTCACTCACTCACTCACTCACTCACTCACTGACTCACTCACTCACTCACTCACTCACTCACTCACTCACTGACTCACTCACTCACTCACTCGCTCACTCACTCACACACTCACTCACTCACTCACTCACTCACTCACTCACTCACTCACTCACTCACACGCATAGTACAACTCTAATTGAACTCTTGTCTCCTGTCCGTACAGCGTTCGGCCTTTCAAGAACGCATTATTCAATGTTATTCCGATTGTGATTGATTGTAAAAAAGCGCGTTTCCCTGAAACACAGTTGTGGAGTAATTGAGGTAACATAAGCATCCTGTTGTACAACGAATAGCTACATAGCGGAATATAGATGTTATGAAGAAGTATAGATAGATTTCTCTATGTTTCTCTTTCTCTTAGTTTCTTGTACGGTAAACTCAGTCAGTGTAATTTGTTATCAGAAAAACAGATTATGGACATGTTCCGACTTAATTAATTAGGCACAGCGCACCATTCAAATTCGCATTCATCCATTTAAAACAATATGACTTCAACCATATCACTCATTGTAAAATATTCTACAATGAGAGGATTGCATAAACGATCGCCAATACTATAATATGATATCAAAATACGCAGTTGTTCCCCACTTCTGACATCAATTCAACAACGTTTGTAACTAGCACCGGTTCAAGGTTAGAACACTATAGGAATCATTGTTGCCCCATTATAGAACGGATTTCGTGTCATTCTCGCATTTCCGTATTGATATAGCCACTAGCGGACGAAGGGGAGGAGGGGAGGGAAAAGTAGAATTCCCTTCTCTTTGGCGTTTCTAAAAAGATGAATTTGTTCCTGAACGTGTAGGTAAAATGGCCTGTAAACTGTCAATTGCCCCCTCTTTGACGAAATTCCCCTGCCTTTGGAGGATTGGCTCGGAGGAGTGGATATAGCATATCTATAGTTTCTTGTTAATCGTATTTTTGGCGCGATATTTGAATTCAAAACTGTTTTTGGCGCGAGTTCTTTGTGGGGAAAATCTGTTTTTGATATGTAGAGCAATCTCTATTGGTTAGAATATTGAATTTGAATGTACGCCATAGTTTCTATCTGAGGTTTTCCCTGTTGATAGCCTATCCGAGGTTTCTTGTTACTCGAAAAAGTTTCTGGCGCGTAATTTGAATTCGCATTTCATTTTGGCGCGCGTTCAAAACTCCGAGAAAATAAACTTTTTTTCTCACAATCTGCACCGGTTCAAGGTTAGAATACTAGAGGAATCATTGTTGCCCCATTATAGAACGGATTTCGTGTCATTCTCGCATTTCCGTATTGATATAGCCTATCCAGGGTTTCTTGTTACTCGTATTTTTGGCGCGCTATTTGAATTCAAAACTGATTTTGGCGCGCGTTTTTTGTGGGGGTAAATCTGTTTTTTTTTATGTAAAGCAATTTCTTTTGATTACAGTTTCTATCTGAGCTTTTTCTTGTTTCATATATGACGCTTGAAAAACGTATGAACAACTTGCTCAGTTCATTTCATTCATGGTAACGGTTCCACAGAATTTTCTTGATAACATGATACTTTGAACGAGCTATATTTAAAATATTTCCTTTGAAACAGAAAAAACTGATTCATACTAGCAGATATACAGAGATTTAAATTTCCGACAACTGAGCTCTTGTGTTTTTTTACTGCGACATTATCAACTTGAACCTCGCATTGAATATTGAATGTTTTTATTGGCGTGAAGAGGGGCAAAATGTCATAACCCCACGGCGGGGGCTCTAGCGGACGAGAAGGGGTGATAAAAATGGAATTTTCTCCTTTTTGGCTTTTTTAAAAAGTGGAATCCGTTCTTCAAGATGTAGGTAAAATAACCTAATAATGATAATCCCCCTCTTTGAGGAAATTCTCCTTCATTTATAGGATTGGTTCGTCCGCCTGTGGGCGATGGAGGGGCGGCGAAAAAATGTCCCCACAAAATGACCCCCACGGACTAAGTGTTCATCGCACCAGCGGACGAGAAAGATTGGGAATAGTGGAATTCCCCCATCTTTGGCGTTTTCAAAAAGTTGAATTTGTTCCTTCATGTGTAGATGAGATGGCCTGTTTTCTGCCAATTCCTCGCTCTTTGATAATATTCCCCTCCCTTTGAAGGTATCACTCGTCCGCCAGCGGTTCATCGAGTTATGTTTTTTTCTATTTACCCAGATTTATTACTCTGAAACTTATCTACGTTGGTTCAAGTGATTGAGAAAATAATAAATATGTACATTTCGTAGATAATAACATTGTCCCAAGTTTCAAAACTTCATGATATTGAAGCCCATAGGTTGTTTCTGCAAGCAGAAGTACGTATTTCTCTAAACGTCTGATAATGAAACATTACTAACCTCAACTCAACTCGGTTGTCACCATAGTTTAACACAGTATTGCATGGGGTGATGATGATTGATATGCGTGTTAACACTGATTGTTTGATGTTTCATTATCAGAAGTTTTGGACAATACGTTTGCTTGCAGAAACAACATACGGGCTTTATCTATTATTGGCGGACGGAAGGTATCCCTTTCTGACTAATAAGAAACCCGGCTTAGGTTATGTTTGTATCCTTCTAATTCTTTTATTAGTTTTGAAATTCCGAAAATTAAAATTTCTAAACTCATCAGAGAATACGGATATACATTCCGTATCGGTCACACGAATTTCGAACAGAACGGTTTTAACGTGAACTAAAGGTAGTTTTGAGTTCGCGGGAACAAACTGAGTCGATTTGCATTCAAATCTGGAAAAATTTAAAATTTCATTTTGTCCCAATTTTCATGATGTTTTGGTTGACGCTTACGTGCATCGCATCTTAAAAAGCCAATGAGCGGAGGATATAAAATCTGAATAGTAAAATTGTTCGGATTTAAAGAGATTCGAATTACGGGGGCTTTTTCATTACAGACTAACTTGCTTAAAAACTAATTTCCCCTGTTTGGGGGGAAGTCACCTTCAAGGTAGTAAAATTTCTCGTAAACTATGTATTGATTGATTCACGGTCATTCTGTGGAAGGACATCCGTATATCCCTTTTCATCAGCGGATAAAAGGAGGAAGAAAGGGAAAAAACACAGTTTGAATGGAAAAATCTGATATTACTTTACTTTATCACCGCTATGGAAGAGGGTTTTCCAGAAAACATAAAAAAATCCCATTGAGAAAAAAAGAATTTGCGAGCTGTGGTTGACTTTTCCCCCCGCCACGGTTACAGGTGCGTACACACATATTTACTCATAATTTGCGCGTAACATAACGTTGTTATGTCGTGTGACATGATGGATTAGGATGGAGATTAATCGGGAGATATCTGGGATCTGGGATTAATTCTGGATTTTTTTGATTAAAGATTTTTCCAATATGACCTATGTATATGACCATGAAATAAATTTCGAGTCGATTTATTTTACTGTTCACCAACGCTACATAATTAGCAGAGTATATTTGTATGTATATTTATTCAAAAATTGCGTGTAACATAATTTTGTCACCTTAGCAGACGAGGGGAAAACAAAAAAGTGGAGCTCCCCTCTCTTTGACGGTTTGGAGTTTGTTCTGGAAGGTGTAGGTAATTCTGGAAGGTGTAGGTATTTCTGTGAATTCCCCCTCTTTGGATAGATTCCCTCCCTTTGGAGGTTTGGCTCGATAGATTAGGATTGAGATTAATCGGCATTAATCTTGGTTTTTCGGATTGTTCTTATTTAAAATTTTCAAAATTGATGACATGATTTAAAGTTTCTTTAAAAAAATTACACTGCTCACCAATGACCGCTTTGCAGAATTTATTTTTTATTTATTCATAAATTGCGCGTAACACAATGTTGTGTGTTATGTCGTGTTACGTGATGGATTGAGATTGAGATTAATCGAGAGATGTCCGGGATTCATTTCGTTTTTTCGAATCGTTTTCATTCGAATTTTTCAAGACTGATGACCATGATTTCAATTTTGATTTGAGTTTTTATACTGTATCCAATGACAACGCTCATTTCAAGAGTATATTTGTATTTATTCATAATTTGCGTGTAACATAATGTTGTTATGTCGTGTTACATGATGGATAATGATTGAGATCAATCGGATGATATCTGATATTAATCTAGTTTTTTGATCAAAATTTTTTTAGATTTTTTCAGGGCTGATGATCATGAAATCGGTTTCGATTCATAAATTTGCATGTCTTATGTATTGCTAAGTAACAGGATAGCCTGAATAGGCTATACCGTTTTGTATGCACCTTCTGATCTGATATTTCTCAGTAAAAATCTCTTCAACATTCCATCCCTTAATCACCGATTCTGACCAGTTATCTTAATTTTCCCATTCCGTATTCAAGTGATAACACAAATTACACCGTTAATAAAATTAATTTTATCACCCCATCATGAAACAACAGATGACAAAAACAAAACAAACAGATGTAAATAACAAAAAAATATGCGGCAATAATGTATGTAACGGTTATCGTTTAGATCCGTGTTTCTGCCAACTCTGATTGGAAAGTGGCGTTTTTGCGATTCAATGCTGATTAGAACGAATAATCACTGATTCTTTAGCATACCCATTGTTTCTTGTTACTCACAATGTTTTTTGGCGCGCAATTTGAATTCAAACTGTTTTTGGCGCGCATTTAGATTTACGAAACATGCTAATATTTCGATGCATATGACCGTAACAAGCCTACATAAACAATTTTTGATAACACGATACATTAACCAAGCTATATGCTACTTTCGCCATGTGGAGATTTCTACTATAGTGCTGACAAACTTCTATTAGAAAATTTTGTTTGTAACATTTTGTCCTGCGCAAATGCGAATTATGGATCCAAACAAAAACTGCTTTCAAAATGGTCGTTTTCGAGGTGAATTATATTTTAGGTAGTTCGGAAGTCACATTGGGTTCATGAAACATCACTTTACTGTTTAAAAATTTTGTTTTTATCATATTTCTCGTTTTTCAAGCTGAAAATAGCTTTTATAGCAAAAAAAATAAAAGCAGTAAAAACCAAAGTGGTCTTTTATTAAATCTTTTTTTATAGTCCCAATGTGAGCTTCTAGATGCACTTAGAGTTAATTTCATCTTTAAAACAATCATTTTCGAGGTGGTTTTTGTGTGGATCCATAATTCGCATTTGTGTTGGACAAAATGTTACAAACAAAATTTTCTAATAGAAGTTTGTCAGCACTATATAGACTATCCCAATTATGAGTAATCAGCCGAAACATTAGAAATGCAGTCTCACTTCAAAACGACAACCTTTACTAAGCAAATAGGATTCGTTCAGTTCCCAACTTTCCTATGATATAAGTTGTCTGTCAGTCAGGCCAGGCCGGCCGTCAGTCTGCCAGTCAGTCAGTCAGTCAGTCAGTCAATCAGTCAGTTAGTCAGTCCGTCAGTCAGTCAGTCAATTAGTCAGTCAGTCAGTCAGTCAGTCAGTTAGTCAGTCAAATATGAGTCACAAGCTGACAATGGTTTACCGAATAATATTTGGTAAAAAATTATAATCGACCAGTTGAAAACCACCATGCTTTGTCCTAGTGCCAGTCATTTTATTGATCAATCAACCAGTCAGTCAGTCAATCAACCAATTTATCAGTTTCACCACTTTTCCGGTGAAACCAAGCGAAAGACCGCATTTAAAACTCACGCGCATGCGAAATTTCTCGCAAAAACATTTCTTTCTGCTTTTCTGCACATTTTTGCTCGTTTCCCTCTACTACTCTCGATTTCTTAGGGTGCCTTCATCGGAATCACAACGTATTTCGAAACTTTCTCCGAAAACCCTTTCCGATTCACAGTTTATTCCGAAATGTTTTCGAAATCGAAACAGGGAGAAAATAGAGGAAAATGTCAAAACGAAACAGGAAAAGGTTTACAGAAAAGTTCCGAAATAAGTTGCAACTCCGACTACGAAGCATTAGAACTGTCTTAAGGGTGTTGTAGAACTTTGATCCAGTACTGAAAACTCATGATATTCATTCATGATATTTTGCATTGTGGAGACCATAAAGTTTGTTATGCTGATTTTGAGCATATATTTATTTCTCATAGCATAAATAATCTATCATAAAAGTTTATCTACCGTTAAAAGAGTGGTTGACTTCATTCCGATTTGCTGAATCGAGTTTTCGGCTGAGTTTTTTATATATTTTTTTAGTTTTATAATTGAGGTTCGAATATTTCGCGACAGTTTTCCGGGACATTGTCGGGACAGTTTTTTTTGTAAAAAAATTTCAAGCACACAACTTCTTGTTTGTTTTTTATTTTATTTCATATAGGCATATTAATTTCGAGGATTTCAATTTAGAGTGTGTGGCAAGAGTTTTACGAAAAAAACTATGAATTTGTCGCTTTTGTCGCGAAATATTCGAACCTCAGTTATACATTGCTGTGTTATCGATAATTTATAACTCACTCACTCACTCACTCCCTCACTCACTCACTCACTCACTCACTCACTCACTCACTCACTCACTCACTCACTCACTCACTCACTCACTCACTCACTCACTCACTCACTCACTCACTCACTCACTCACTCACTCACTCACTCACTCACTCACTCACTCACTCACTCACTCACTCACTCACTCACTCACTCACTCACTCACTCACTCACTCACTCACTCACTCACTCACTCACTCACTCACTCACTCATTCACTCTCACACTCACACTAAACTCGATTCGTCTGGCGAGAAAACCTTCATGAAACCTCAGTTTCTATGGTTCCCCTCACTCCATTCTACCCTCCCCCTACCCCCCGCCCCCCATACACAAGTACCCCCTCCCCCGACTCTCTCTTTCAGCTGTCTTCATCTGCTATCGAAAGATCTAAGATCCGAGATTCACCTACACCCCCTCCCCCCCTCCCCCGATCTTCTAGAATAACATGGAAAGAAACCCTCACCGTTATCGTTGGTTGAGAACACTTCGGACGAGCCAGATCCCCAAAGGGAGGGGAATTTCGTCAAAGAAGAGAATTAGCAGTTTTTATCCCGTTTTACCTACACCTTATAGAAAAACAACTTCTACATGTACGTTTTGAAAGCGCCAAAGAGAGGGGAATCCCACTTTTCTCACCCCTTAAGTGGATTTCCATATTTAGGAGGTGTGGAACGTGAAATGGACATACAGTAATTTTTCTAAAAGCTAATGAAACTGAATTTAATTTTTTTCCGGCAAAACTTATCGGTTCAGTCAAACGAATGTTGGCCGAGAAGGGGAGGGAAAAGTGGAATTCCCCCTCTTTGGCGGTTCTGAACAGTAGAGTTTGTTCCTTAAGGTGTAGTTAAAATAGCCTGATTTCTGTCCATTCCCCCCTCTTTGGAAAGATTCCCCACCCTCTTTGGAGGTTTGGCTCATCCGCCACTGCGATCCGCCGCCGTGAAGTCCCCGCAATAAATTC
>OZ038444.1:3962759-3995259 GCA_964036265.1 Daptonema setosum
ATTCCACTTTTTATGTTGAAGAACAAATCTGGACAAGAACAAAATTCTGAAATTACTACTGGTTCACTTTGTTGCAGGATTTATTTTGCATCACGTCTTTTTTCAAATTACCAAACAATAATTACAACGAAACAGATCAGTACAACTGGTTTTCAACAGATCATTACCACTCACTCACTCACTCACTCACTCACTCACTCACTCACTCACTCACTCACTCACTCACTCACTCACTCACTCACTCACTCACTCACTCACTCACTCACTCACTCACTCACTCACTCACTCACTCACTCACTCACTCACTCACTCACATAGTCCGCTGCTAGATATCGAAATGCACGCGTGCAAAACTCAATATCCGAATGCAATATTTCCACCCATAAAGCGTACGCCCAACAACGAGCAATAAAACGTTTGCACACGTTGTAAATCTGCCATGTGAACTTTTCTATCGGTGTTCACTTGAATTTTAGAAAATTCTTCATTCTATACCATGCAAATCATTGTTATCGGTCAGTCAGTCAGTTAGTCAGTCAGTCACTCAGTCAGTCAGTCAGCCTGTCAGTCATTCAGTCATTAAGTCAGTCAGTCAGTCAGTCAGTCAACCAATCTACCAAGAACTCAACAATTAATCAGTAAACAGTGGCTAAATGAAATCTGATATCACTGTTCCCGCGATTTCGTTCACGTTTATGACCATGTGACTGTACATACTAAATGTAAATGTAGATTTTATGCAACCTCTTTTATGACCCAACCGTTCATGTTTCAAAATTGATTAGTGTCTAACCATGGGTAAAAGAAAGTTTTTCGGCGATATTGAAGTGAAGTCAAATCCGTTATCAAGAGAATGTACAGCAAAGATAAAAATATTTATTCCAGCATTTTCACTTGATTAGGAGAACGAATTTGAATGCATGTCTTTTTTCGCAGTAATTTTGAACACCCCGTTTACCAAAAAACAAATCCTCAAAAATAGAAATTTACCAAACTTTACCCGTTTCCAAAACCCTTCCGTTTGACAACTTTTTCTAGACGATCCTGAACGCGCCGTTATATGAATCGACTGTAGAAAATCGCGCTGGGTTTCCTGATATGTAAGTCAGTCAATCATTTGTAGTCAGCAGTACTATCAATCAGTCGGTTAAAAACAACAAACAGTCAAGCAAAACAGTGTGGAAGGGAAAAAACTTTTCGTCATTTGGTGAACACTTTACTGACTTCGATGATTAAGAAACAAAGACCTTGTCTTCATTAGATTCAGAGTCAGTTATAGTGAGTATGTTAGAGAATTTTTAAGCCACGGAGTTCGAGACTGTGTTTATCTCCCAGCCAGTCTGTAAATCAGTCAATCAATCAGTCAGTCAGTCAGTCAGTCAGTCAGTCCGTCAGTTAGTCAGTCAGTCCCAAAATGACTGTTATAAAATGAATTAATGTTCGAATCCACCCACATTTGTTGCGATAAAGTTTGCACTTTGCAGCATGTTCTAATTTTTTGCGACGGAAATAAATATTTTTTTCGATAGGAATGCATAACCGAAAAAGTACACCCACCGAATCACAACCAGAGGGAATTGCGCAAAAATTAAGCGCACTGTATTATTGTAGGTTTTATCACATGGTAGGGAAAAAATTTCGTTGACGGAAAAAATTTCTCGACGTTTTTTTGGGAAAAATTAAAAAAAAAACATTTTTGACAATCGAAAATTTTATTGTATAGCAAAATATTTCTATCATTGTTTCGAAAATACTGCATTGATCCGCCTCTTTGAAATTTTTTCGCGATCCCGAATTTCCGCGTTTTTCACGCTCTCGATTTTTTTCTGCTCGCGAAAATGATCATCGCAATATTTCGGCCCGAAAATGTTTTCGTATTGTTTGCTGATTAGGGGATTTCGGTTAGTTTTCCCTGTTATGCAATGTTATCGTTGGATTGATATAGTTATTTGAAGTTGGTTTATTAAAAATACATATTTTTATGTTGTGCTAAAATTTTTTTGATTTTAATCGTTTCCGGGTTTCAGTAGGATTTATTTTGATGAATTTTTTTTGTACTGTATTTTGTTATCATTCTAAACTTATGAAAAGTATCTGTATGTCCTAATAATATTTTCATGATCTCAATCTTTCATATGTATGTACATATGAAACAGACTGACTGACTGACTGACTGACTGACTGACTGACTGACTGACTGACTGACTGACTGACTGACGTAATGACTCTCATTTGCTGCTTCCCTGTATGTACATATGTATGTTGATTTCATGCTTATGCTCTCAATAGTTACCACTGATGTATTGATCTGACAGTTTGTTTGGCTGTCATATATCGTACAGAATAGATACGTCTGTCATTGAGTCTACCGCATACGATCACGTCTATATATCTGTCAATTGATCAGTCGGCCAGTCAGTCTGTCAGTCAGTCAGTCAGTCAGTCAGTCATTCAGTCAGTCATAGTCAGTCAGTCAGTAAGTCAGTCAGTCAGTCAGTCAGTCAGTCAGTCAGTCAGTCAGTCAGTCAGTCAGTCAGTCAGTCAGTCAGTCAGTCAGTCAGTCAGTAAGTCAGTCAGTCAGTCAGTCAGTCAGTCAGTCAGTCAGTCAGTCAGTCAGTCAGTCAGTCAGTCAGTCAGTCAGTCAGTCAGTCAGTCAGTCAGCTTAATATTCAGTCGTTTTGTTTGTCATTCCATCTGTCGCTCACTTAGTCATGTGTTCACTTGATCACTTCGCCAATCAATGTCAAGTCCATATTTTACCTTCGTTTCATTCAACTTCAAGTGGTCGTCAGTCAATCAATCAATACTATTTATACATGTACATCACCATTTAACAATAGGAAAGGTTTTACGAGCGAAATTAGGAGAGTTTTGTGCGTCGAGCATCTTCAAAACGTTGATTGTCAGTGTTTTCCATCGTGTGTGAATCGGGAAAACTTCTTCTTCAGTCCATCTTGGTCCACGCCACAACCACAATCGGTTTCTTATTGGGGGGGGGGGGGGGGAATTTTCTGCTCATTGAGGGGGACACTTGACGCCATTGAGTGACCGTCAGCGCTGTTTTGAAGTGCCCTGACTGATTGACGGACTGACTGACTGACTGACTGGCTGACTAACTGACTGACTGACTGACTGACTGACTGACTGACTGACTGACTGACTGACTGACTGACTGACTGACTGACTGACTGACTGAACTGACTGACTGACTGACTGCTGACTGACTGACTGACTGACTGACTGACTGACTGACTGATTAACTGACTGACTGACTAAATGACAGACTGCCTAATTGTCTGACTGACGGACTGGCTGACTGATTGACTGATTGGACTGACTGACTGACTGGCTTACTGATTGTGTGAATGACTGACTGACTGACTGAGGTAATGACTCTCATTTGCTTCTTCTCTGTTGGAATGACATATGTATTTACAGCAATCATAAAATTTTATGGTTGTTCTCATTCATCGAATGTTTTCTAATGATGATGAGAAATGCAGCACATAATACTGAGTGAGTGAGTGAGTGAGTGCGTGAGTGAGTGAGTGAGTGAGTGAGTGAGTGAGTGAGTGAGTGAGTGAGTGGGTGAGTGAGTGAGTGACGCCTATCTATTGTAGTACCTGACTTTCCGATACTTCTTTTATTGGTCAGGCTGATAATCGGCCGTTTTCAAATTACCGAAAAAAAACAACAACAACCAATCAACAACAACAACAACAACAACAACAACAACAACAACAACAACAACAACAACAACAACAACAACAACAACAACAACAACAACAACAACAACAACCAATCAACAACAATAAAATAAATAATTGACGCGTTTGGCGCTCAAGTTTCAACAAACTCGTTTTCGGCGACGAAAAATTAAACAAAAACCATGTACACTTGACAGGAGGAAAATTTCATGGGGACTATACACTGGCGGACGAGCTAAATCCCAAAGGGAGGGGAATTTCGTCAAAGAGGGGAAATCGGCAGTTTTTAGATCATTTTACCTACATCTTAAGGAACACATTCAATATTTTTAAAATGCCAAAGAGGGGGGAATTCCACTTTTCCCACCCCTTCTCGTCCGCTAATGGGACTATAGGTGCTAGTTTGTAAATAGCTTCTTTCTCTTTTCGTTGTGTTGATGTAGCCTTCTCAAATGATTTTCGGAGTGACTTTTGATTACACCACATTTTTTCTTTGATTTTTCCCCTGAAATTTTGTCTGACTTTTGAAAATTCTGACATTCCAAGTTACTGGCGAGATTCGAACCCATGGCCTCTTGTTCAGTACACATGCGTGCTTACCACTGCGCTACTGGTACATTTTCTTTGAATAAAATGACACGGAAAAATCAATGTAATCAACTTTTTTTATTTTTAGGTAGTTTAAACGTTTCACACAAAGCAAAATAGAGTTTGATTCCAAAAAGTCTTAACCTGCTGAATCGACTATATAGCCATTATAAGTTGGAACTACCTTTTTTGTCTTGCTGCAAGATTGTTGGTTCGGCGAAAACTCGAATTTCGCCGTGTTTTTTTCTGCTTTAGGTTATCGGTCATTCACGACTATAAATATATAAGTCAAGTGTAGCCTTGTATTGTAAGTACTTGTTTGTATACTTTTGTTTTACTTTATTTCGTTTATTATTCATTTTTATTGTTTTTTGTTTTTTACAATGTGCTATGACTTGTATGGTTGTAACTTACGTTTTGTAAGAGTAATAGAGTCATTAACTCATTCAGAAGCACGAATCTGACGCTTTGATTCAATGCTATTCAATATTATAGACATGATTGGTAATTGTTTGAAGACTTTTCGTTTGTTAATTTTCACTTTTTCTATGATTTTCTATGGTAGTTAACGTCAATGATAAAATTTATCATAATTTTGTGAGCCGGTTACCCACGTATGCGATGAATTAGGTGGCAATTTTTCATGTTACCTAAATGTTATTTGAAAAATAATATATTTCTCGAAAATTTTAAAGCGCGCCAAAAAACAGATTTGAATTCAAACTGCGCGCCAAAAAGTTTTCGACTAACAAGAACTTATAGGTAGGCCATATAGGAGTTAGAGTCTGTTACACTTATGTCATTCAAAAGTACAATGTAATTGTAGGGTTACGACGTTTTTTTGGGACAAGGACATGTAAAACCTTTCCATCACTCCCAAATAGTAAGCACGTTTGTCCGTTCGAACGGATAAATTAATTTACCTGAACCAAAAACACCCATTCGGCATGATCCCAGCTAGCTTCTTCGGACATTGCACCATAATTTTTTATTCAAACTTGCTTTTTAATGGCATAGATTTGGGAGTGGGGGAAAGGTTTTATGAAAATATGTCCCAGAAAAGAGTCGTACTCAACTAAACGGAGAATATGTACGAATCTGATAAATGCGTCTTTATTTAGTTATAATGTTCTATTATTATTCATTTGTTCTCAACATTATTTTCAATGGCCATGGTTTCTAATGGTTCGGTATAGTCTGGTCAGAGTTTCTCGTTACTCCAAATTTTTTCCGTAATCCTTTTGGCGCGCATTCAAATTTTGGCGCGCGTTCAAATTAACTCAAAATTGTCAGCTGCCCACACTACATTTTGGACAACATACTAATAAATAAGCCCAACTCATTAAATGTATAGTAAAGGGATTTCAGATAAACAATTAGTAACAACATATCCTGACCAAGCTATAACGTATAAGACAATATGTCGTAGTTCTAAGTCAATATTGTATATGTTGAAAAGACAACTCAATTATAATATGCGGGAAAATGTCTTTTTCGTCAAAAGTCGGGTGTTTTTTAAGTGTGCGTTTTTGATTGCTTTGTTTATTTATATTTTCATTCTGGTCGCTTCTTTTGCGTTACAGTCGGTGTGTTACAAACATGCAGTCAATTATGTCGTGTTGGTAAATTCAGGTCATTTTGTCCCGCTCAGCTTCAAATTGTGTTAAATTCCCGTCTCTTTCCATTTCATTGAAATTCATTGTAAACCAAACTGTAAATATGAGTAACGGGAACCTCAAAGTAGCAGTTTTTCTAATTTTTAACTTTTTGTTTCAAGTTTTGAACGCGCGCCAAAAACAAAAATGAATTCGAATTGCGCGCCATAGACTTTTTTTGAGTAACAAGAAACTCTGGGTAGACTATAGAATGGAATATCTTTTCTAGACTATAAATTGTTGCAACGTGATCGCCGTCTCGCTTCATTGAATTGAAACTCATAGTAAACAAGATCGTACATAGTTATAAGTAACGGAACCTCATCGTAAAAGTATCTCTAATTTTCCCCTTTTTGTTTTAAGTTTTGAACGCGCGCCAAAAACAAATTTGCATTCGAATTGCGCGGCAGTATTTTTATGAGGAACAAGGAACCCTGGATAGACTATCGAATGGAATATTTTTCCTAGACTATAAATTGTTGCAACGTGATCGCCGTCTCGCTTCATTGAAACTCATTGTAAACAAGATCGTACACAGTTATAAGTAACGGAATCTGACAGTAAAATTGTTTCTAATTTTCTCTAAACAAAGGTTAGAGAAGAAAATTTCCACAGTTTTGAACTCGCGCCAAAAACAAATTTGCATTCGAATTGCGCGCCAGTTTTTTATGAGGAACAAGGAACCCTGGATAGGCTATATAATGGAATATCTCACTGAACTATGAATTGTTGCAACGTTATCCCCGTCTCGCTTCATTGTAAACAAGATCGTAGTTATGAGTAACGGAACCTCATCGTAAAAGTATCTCTAATTTTCCCCTTTTTGTTTCAAGTTTTGAACGCGCGCCAAAAACAAATTTGCATTCGAATGGCGCGCCATAAACTTTTTAGTGACAAGAAACCCTGGATAGGCTATAGAATGGAATATCTTTCCTAGACTATAAATTGTTGCAACGTTATCCCCGTTTCGCTTCATTGAAACTCATTGTAAACAAGATCGTACACAGTTTTAAGTAACGGAATCTGACAGTAAAATTGTTTCTAATTTTTTCTAAACAAAGGTTAGAGAAGAAAATTTCCACAGTTTTGAGCTCGCGCCAAAAACAAATTTGCATTCGAATTGCGCGCCAGTGTTTTTTATGAGGAACAAGGAACCCTGGATAGACTATATAAAGAAAAATCTCACTGCACTATAAATTGTTGCAACGTTATCCCCGTTTCGCTTCATTGAAACTGATTGTAAACAAGATCGTACACAGTTACATATATGTAACGGAATCTGACAGTAAAATTGTTTCTCATTTTTTCTAAACAAAGGTTAGAGAAGAAAATTTCCACAGTTTTGAACGCGCGCCAAAAACAAATTTGCATTCAAATTGCGCGCCAGTTTTTTTATGAGGAACAAGGAACCCTGGATAGACTATATCACTAGCGGACGAGAAGGGGTGGGAAAAGTGGAATTCCGCCCTCTTTGGCGTTCAAAAAATAGAATTTGTTCCTTAAGGAGTAGGTAAAATGACCTGAAAACTGGCGATTCCCCCTCTTTGACGAAATTCCCCTCCCTTTGGGAAATTAGCTCGTCCGCCAGTGGGCTATATAAAGGAATATCTCACTGAACTATAAATTGTTGCAACGTTATCCCCGTTGCGCTTCATTGAAACTCATTGTAAACAACATCGTAGTTATGAGTAACGTTTGTATCTCAGAGTAACGGTGTCTCATTGTGCGCTCTCTAGCGGATTAGGAGGATGGGGAATAGTGAAATCCCACCTTTTTAACGATTTCAAAATGTAGAATTTTAAACTCTTAAATTTATAAATGAAATCACCTCCAAATTGCTAATTCCACTTTCTTTGGGAAAATCTCCTCATATTTTGAGGATTGGCTCATTCGTCAGTGATACATGGTGAAGGAGGGGCGGGCGTTGGCGGCTGTGTTTCAGCTTTCAGGTGGTAAATTTATCATGATTAGGAAACACTTCCATCGTTCCATGCTTGCCAACTCAGTACTGTATGAGTAAGAAAATTCTCCGAATCAAAAAAAATTTCAGTTCCTTCCAGTGAAAGAATTTCACAACATCCCCCGAATTCACTTGTCCACTTCATTTTGACCATCGCGCAATCTGTATTGCCTATGTCAATAGTATACCTTCACTCACTAGCGGACGAGGAGGGGAGGGAAAAGTGGAACTTCCCCCTCTTTGGCAGTTTCGGAAAGTAGAATTTGTTTCCTAAGGTGTATGTTAATGGCCTGAAAACGGCTAATTCCCCCCTCTTTAGGGAGATTCCCCTCCATTTGGAGATTCGGCTTCCCCACACTACCTTCACTAGACCTTTGAATGTACAGATGTAGGTGTGCACTAGTGGACGAGAAGGGGTGGGAAAAGTGGAATTCCCCCTCTTTCAAAAAATATACCTTGTTCCTGAAGGTGCAGGTAAATTGACCTTATTACTGCAAATTCCCTCCCCTTTGGAAAAATTCTCCTCCCTTTGGAGGTTTAGCTCGTCCGCCAGTGTAGGTGTGTATGAATGTA
Organism: Daptonema setosum; assembly: GCA_964036265.1. NCBI lineage: Eukaryota > Metazoa > Nematoda > Chromadorea > Monhysterida > Xyalidae > Daptonema > Daptonema setosum. Next base: position 3,971,243 of record OZ038444.1, read on the forward strand.
ACGGCTTTATTCTGTACAATATATTTATTTAGACATAATATCAATGGTTTGTAGAGGATTTAAAATATATTATGTATTCCTTTGAAATTAATTCAACCTTACTCGTATTGGTTCATTGGTTAGTCTGCCAGTGCCAGTGGTCAGTCGGTCAGTCAGTCAGTCAGTCAGTCAATCAGTCAGTCAGTCAGTCAGTCATTCAGTCAGTCAGTTTGTCAGTCAGCCAGTCAGTTAGTCAGTCAGCCAGTCATTCAGTCAATCAATCAGTCAGTCACTCAGTCGGTCAGTCAGGCGGTCAATCATTCAGTCAGTCATTCATTCAGTCGATCAGCCAGTCAATCAATCGGTCGGTCAATCAGTCAGTCAATCAGCGAGTCAGCGAATCGGCCAGTCAGTCGGTCAGTCCTTCAGTCAGTCAGTCAGTCATTCAAACAGTCAGTCATTCAAACAGTCAGTCATTCTATTCAGTTACGTAATACGCATTTCCATGTTTACACACGCGCGCTCATCGTACATTATATCACAGGCGGACGAGCTAAATTCCCAAAGGGAGGGGAATTTCGTCAAAGAGGGGGGAATCGGCAGTTTTCAGGTCATTTCACCTACACATTAGGGAACAAATTCTACTTTTTGAAACCGCCAAAGAGGGGGGAATTCCACTTTTCCCTCCCCTTCTCGTCCGCTAGTGATGTTTACATAAGCGCGCTCATCGTACATTATATCACAGGCGGACGAGCCAAACTTCCAAAAGAAGTGGAACCTTTCCAAAGAGAAGGGAAATGGCAGAAATTTCACCATTTTCCCATTTTACCATTTCACTACACCATAAGGAACAAACTCAACCTTTTGGAACCGCCAAAGAGAAGGAAATTCCACTTTTCTTTCCCCATCTCGTCCGCTAGTGTATTATATAGTGCGTAAATCAGTCATAAATTTGGACTTGTCCGGATGAGTGACTGTTGTAAAAGCTGTAAAGGATTGCTCTTATTGCTAGAAAACCGTTTAACAAAACTATGGAAAGTTTAATTTCCACTAGCCATTCGTTCATTCGAAAGATAGGTATCCACTTTGGAAATTTTGTGAGCACGATAAAGTTAGGATGTGAACGGCTAGACGAAGTTTAGACATTTTCACGTGTGCGTCAGTCACTTAGTCAGTTAATCAGTCAGTCAGTCAGTTCGTCAGTCACTCAGTCACACAGTTAGGGGTCCCTACCAAAATCCCTAAAAGCCAAAATACCTAACTGGACAAAATTCCGAACATGCCCAAAATCCAAAACGGGACGCCCATAATACATAAAAAGTCCAAAACACCTAAAAATTTGGATTTTGTACGTCCATAATCCAACAACAAATGTAATACCCCTCAGAGTACCCCCTCCCTCTTTGATATGGTTATGTCATATTGCAGTCAGTCACTGTTCTTAACCGAGATAAAATGGACACTTTCATTGGTCCGCCTTCACTGCTGTATTTATCATGAATGATGAAATGTGAAAGAAAATATTTTGTAATAATAACCGAAGTATGCGCCCTCATAATTGGTGTCATTGACCAATACGAGTTTTAGTGTACCTGGTGAGTGTGTCAGTGAATGAGCGAGTGAGTGAGTGAGTGAGTGAGTGAGTGAGTGAGTGAGTGAGTGAGTGAGTGAGTGAGTGAGTGAGTGAGTGAGTGAGTGAGTGAGTGAGTGAGTGAGTGAGTGAGTGAGTGAGTGAGTGAGTGAGTGAGTGAGTAAGTGGGTGAGCGAGTGAGTGAGGGAGTAAGTGAGTGAGTGAGTGAGTGAGTGGGTGAGTGAGTGAGTGAGTGAGTGAGTGAGTAAATTCAATCAAACAATGAATCGAAAATATGCAGTTACCTGAAAAAGACATAAAATTACTGCCCATCACTCTCCCCTTTTAGTACCAGATCCACAATTCATCATGTTTTCGACCGCTACTGTTTTTAACAGCAAGCAACCGCTACACTACGTTTATTATACGGTTAATATGCAATATTATTCCACATTGCAAGTAACTGTTACATGAATACTGTAAGGGTGGGGAAACAGGGGAGGGGTAACATTTGTTGTTTATGTACTTTGGATTATGTAATATGGGCGGACATAATCCAAAAAAATATAAAAATGCACTACCAAAATCCAACAATGTTGGATTTTGGTCGTGTTGTATTTTGGGCGTGTTTTTAGGTGTTTCGTCCAATTAGGTATTTTGGCTTTTAGGTATTTTGGGATTCACCCCACAGTTAGTCATTAAGTTAGTCAGTCAGTCAGTCAGTCAGTCGAGCAAACAGTCAGACAGTCATTCGGTAGGTCGGTTCCAACAACAATCAATTCACTGACTGACTGACTGACTGACTGACTGACTGACTGACTGACTGACTGATTGACTGACTGACGGACTGACTAACTGAATTGACTGACAGACTGACTGACAAACTGACTTTCTTACAGACTGTTTCTCTGACCGGTTAGCTGGCCGCCTGACAGACTGAATAGTTGACTTGACTGACCTCCAGAGACAGATTGACTGACCGAATGGAAGGTTCATGGTTTCCAACTGCGGTAATAGCGCAATAAAAACACACAAGGTCAGCATTCTCTAAGTCATCATATCCCCTTGATAATCTGGATGGTAGTTAAAATTCACAAGAAGCAGCTACAGTACATATAGCCTCATCTTGCCCTTTCCTTAAATGGTATCGAAACAGTCGATTCCCCCCTTTGGAGAAAATTCCTTGCCATTAACCTGTCGCTCCTTCAGCGACACTGAAGAACGAATCAACCCTTCAAATGGATGGGAAAGTCTTCAAGCAGAGGGGAATAAGCAAAATTTAGACCATTCTGCTTTTACCTTAGAAGGAATGAATTCTACTTTTTGGAACTACGAAAAAGGGTGGAATTCCACTTTTCCGTCCCCCTTCTTTCGTACGTCGGTGGCTTTCGTAAATCCTTCAAGAAACTAGCGGATGAGAGAAGAGTGGAAAAGTGGATTCAGCAACTAATCCTGTCTTTAACAGTTTTAAAATAGAAGATTTGACCCTCAGGAGTGTAGATAAAAAGTCTTCAAACTGTTAATCCGCTCTTCTTTAAGAAAATTGCATCCCCCTTGAAGTACTGGTTCATCCGCCAGTGCCTCCTTTTCACCTTTCGCTCATCCGCCCATACCTCCTTTTTACCTTTCGCTCATCCGCCCATACCTCCTTTTTACCTTTCGCTCATCCGCCCATACCTCCTTTTCACCTTTCGCTCATCCGCTCATACATCCTTTTTACCTTTCGCTCATCTGCCAATGCCTCCTTTTCACCTTTCGCTCATCCGCCCACTGGCGGACGAGCCAAACCTCCAAAGGGAAGGAAATTTCAACAAAGAGGGGGAATTGGCAGTTTTCAGTTCATTTTACCGGCACATTAGGGAACGAATTCTGTATTTTGAAATCACCAAAGAGGAGGGAAGTCCACTTTTCCCTCACCTTCTCGTCCGCTAGTGCACCTTTTGCTCATCCGCCCATCGGATTTCGTAAATCTCCTGAGACTCGCGCCATTTGATCGAGTCAACCCGTTATGACCCATTGGTTGGCCATGTTCTCTTGACACCACTGAAGGTCGAAGCCTTGAGAATCAGCGCATTTATTATCGGCGTGTACATTAGTCGCAAAATGTGGATTTTTTGTGCCGGCGAATCTCGCCCTCCCCCGCATTCGGATTCCGATATGAAATTTTATAGCTCTCTGTCAATTAATTAGAATGTAAGAAGAGATTTTTATATCCAGAAAAATCGGAAAAACTATCCAGAGTTTGGTACGCTTTCTAAGTCAGTCTCCTAGTTAATTGAGAATAAGTTCTTTTGACTGACTCCTGATTAGAGACTTGTTTGGTAACTGTTTCATACATGTGAGTAAAGGTTTTAATCACAGTAGTACCGTCTGAATTCGTTCATATTGCTGATTATTTTCATTACAATCCAAAACGATTGATAAGTTAGAAGAATCAAATAAAAAATAATGTGGTGAAAATTATTCGTGCAATAAGATTTGTGTACATTGCTATTCTGTCTACAAAAAATCTCACCTAAAATTCATCATCAAACACCGAGGAAAACCGCACGCATTCGACTCAGTTTTCTAAGAATGCTATGTAACCTGTAAACACTCAAACTCAAGTTTGAGTTTATTTGAACATTCTTGAAATCTTCGAAGAAATTCGCCGTTAGTTCTTAACGAGCATTCACAATTATTTATTATCCCAAAAATTTGAAAATCCCGCCAAAATCCACACCTCATCAGGGGTTTTTGCCCGGCATGTCCAGACATGAGTACCTGAACTGAACCCGTGATATAGCGGTTTGTGTCATGGGTTCGAATCCAACCAGGAATTTTTCACTTTCTTGATTGAACTAGAATTCGTCTATTAATCAGATCAAAACCAAAAAAATCACAAGCGGAATAATTAAGAATTTTTAAAGAATTCTTCAGGCGCCCATTTAAATTCAGTCTCAAAATCAATAAAGAATGCTATAACCAAAGCTTCTGTGTGCATCGTCGACTTTTTGCTCCAGTCGAATTGGTGGGCTAAATAAAAAAAATTGGACGCACTGTACTCTTTGTTCAGAACAAGCGGCTTAGTGTCTGACTGACTGACTGACTGACTGGTTGACTGACTGACTGACTGGCTGATTATCGGAACAGGCTTCAATGTTGCTCACATAAGAGGTGTTCCGCGAATTCTTTAACAATTTTGTCTCTCAATTTATTCAGTTAATTTTTCCATCTATTTGTTGACTTCCGGCTAGTGACTCAGTTCCGGATTGACTAAAATACTGACTGACTGACTGACTGACTGACTGACTGACTGACTGACTGACTGACTGACTGACTGACTGACTGACTGACTGACTGACTGACTGACTGACTGACTGTTGAGTGACTGACTGATTTTTGAACTTACTCTCTGACTGATTGACTGGCTGATTGACTGACTGCCTATTTGACTGATTGAATGACTGACTAACTCTTTCACTCACTCACTCACTCACTCACTCACTCACTCACTCACTCACTCACTCACTCACTCACTCACTCACTCACTCACTCACTCACTCACTCACTCACTCACTCACTCACTCACTCACTCACTCACTCACTCACTCACTCACTCACTCACTCACTCACTCACTCACTCACTCACTCACTCACTCACTCACTCACTCAACACCTGTGTAAACATATCAACTTCCACACACCTCAGTTACATACTATCGGCTATTTCTCGAACCTGTTTCCCATCTGAGGCGGATTTCTATTTTTCCCAAACTGAAGGCAATTTCACCAACATGAAGGGAAGTTTAACCCATGAAAACCTGTTAGATGAATTCGAAACCAATCCCGAGTCGGGCCTGAGTTCTACAAATTTTCCCCAAGGCAGGTGTAACTGTGTGTTCTTTTATTTTGCCCGCTCTTATGATTCATTATTCTATCTATTCCACGTACGATTCACCGGGCTGAGAAGATATCTGGTGGTACCAGTAGCGGACGAGAATGGGAGGGAAAAGGTAATTCCCCCTCTTTGGAAGTTCCATAAAGTGAAATATGTTCCCTAAGGTGTAGGTAAAATGGCCCCCTTCTTTGGGAATATTCCCTTCCCGTTGGAGGTTCGCCAGTGTCTGGTAGTAAATACAGTACATACACTTTTCTATGTAATGCAGTCGCGTGTACAGAACATAAAAGAGTGAATTGTATGTACATATGCGGAGTCAAACGGTTTGTTCTCGATCTGTGAGACCGGATCGGAATTTGATGTAAGTTACTTATGCTCTTTTTGTTTGATCAATACTCTTTTACAGGAAAAAGTTATTATAATCCTCACTCCAAATATATAAGTTATATATTGTAAAAGTTGCAATTATTTGTCATGTGAGCTATGTATGCATGATTTCGTCTCTATTATGTGGAACTTTTTTTGCCAAAAATTACCGTTTTTCAATTGCGCATTCGTTTGTTCTGTGCGATCGAAAAGACATAGTAACTACACGGTCGATTATCGAATGATTGACTGATCACAAATTAGTCAGTCAGTCAGTCAGTTAATCAGTCAGTCAGTCAGTCAGTCAGTCAGTCAGTCAGTCAGTCAGTCAGTCAGTCAGTCAGTCAGTCAGTCAGTCAATCAATCTCTCAGTCAGTCAGTTAGTCAGTTAGTCAGTCAGTCAGTCAGTCAGTCAATCAATCAATCAGTCAGTCAGTTAGTCAGACATTCGGAAAACCGGCCTGTTTAGGAAACGGTGTATAGCAAAAGGTTTCGAAACACCGGTAGGACCTAAACATAATTTGATAGTCACTCTAATAAGTTAAAACTCTCTCCAATCACTAACCCGTTTTTGCAGCTTTATTCAGTCAGTCAGTCAGTCAATAAATCGATCATTCAGTCAGTCAGTTAATCACTCAGTCAGTCAGTTTGTCATTCAGTCAGTCAGTCAGTCAGTCAGTCAGTTAGGCAGTCGTGAGTTTGATCATGTCGTGGTAATCATGTGATTGATTATGCACGCTTATTAGAAAGACTGGTTGACAGATTTGAACGATGACTCGATTTGCTAATGTTTGAAGCGTGGAAGATCTACATGATAAAATGGTAAGGGATGGGAAGGGAAACTGCATTCAGTTTCATTATGTCAAGTGTGGCAAGTGTTTATAATGAAATTCCCCACCACATGTTTCTTGTTTGAAACCAAAAAGAATCCCAAAAAGTGGCTGTCAATGAAACATTATTCAATCCACAATCGGTCTCAATAATCTTATCATCAACCTCTGCTGCACTGAGTGGAAGTGTTTTCAATGGTATTCCATCACATATTTATGTATAAAATAATTACACCTGGATTATCATAATGTTTCAAACTGTCGTTATTTCCAAAAATATAATTATTGCAAAATCGATCGCCTGAAAAACATCCCGCCTAATGTTATGAAATACTTTCAGGTTTCAGTCATAAATAATCTCGGCTGCTACCCATCGGTCTTTCACGTACGCCATCCGATACCGCCATTGACACCAAAATGATGATTTCTGTTCCACAATCTTGAAAATTATTACAACAATATTGAACAATTATTACAACACTATTGAAACAATATTACAACAATATTGAAAAATTATTGCAACATTACAACATTCATTAATATTATCAGCATTAAACTTAACAATTTGAGGAATTTCGAAAACCGGAAATTTTTCGAGGATTCCGGCAGATTATCGGAGAATCTTGGGATCGAAAATTTGTTATTTTCGGCCAAATTAAGCCATGTCAGACAGCCATATTTTACTGGTGGAGCGGGAGGCGGAGTTACGCGATCAGCAGGTCAGTCACTCACTCACTCGCTCACTCACTCACTCACTAATTAACTCACTCACTCACTCACTCACTTTTTTACTCGATACATTGTGGAAATAGTTTTGATTTAGTTTAATGTTCTCAGCACACTTCTTTAGTGTTAGAATGAAAACGGAACTCTTCCAGGATGCTAAATCAATATTAACTCACCGAAAGTTTTCATGATTCCTTCAGGCATGACCTCTGCACTCTACTATACACACAATATGACAGAATTAAGGATAATAATGTAAATAATAAATTCATCATCATTATACACACACACGTATTTATTTGCGATTGCGTGTGTAAATAAAAGCGGAGGGAAATCATTATTTTTAATAATTAGGACCGGAAATTTTTATACTTGCTCTATATGTTATTTCACAGTTTTTCTTCATTTTGGTTTTCCAACTTCAGCAGATACTGAACATGGATATTAAAACATTTTCTCATCCATCGACTCATGAAATTCACACCCCGAATGTTATACCAGCGGACTAGAAGGGGTGGAAGAAGTGGAACTCCCCTCTTTGGCGATTTCAAAAAGTAAAGTTTGTTCCCTAAGGTGTAGGTAAAAGGGCCTGATACCTGGCGATTTCCCCTCTTTGACGAGATTTCCCTCTCCTTGGAGGTTTTGACTCGTCCGCCGATGGAATGTCATTATGTCAATCAAAGAATGACCGTCGGTGTAAAAAATTCTTCAATGCCCTTAAACAAGTAGCCAGCGTGAAACGTGAACTGGCGCGCACGAAAAAACGCGTTTTTTTCGTACTTTATTTGATGTTGACAGATTGTTTGAAAAAGTTTTTTTATTATTATTTCAATTTACTTCTTTTGTCTGTTCTATTTTATTTTACTTATTACATCTGTTACTGAATCATATAAAAATTACCACTCAACGTTAATAGCCCATTCTTATTTCTAGGTTGCGTGAACCACATGAACTGAAATGTTTTATTTGCACACGTATTTCTCTTTTTAAGCAAGGAAGAAAATTTCAATTATTAATAATTTAGCCATGCATGGGGGGAAATACTTTCAAGAAATTGAAACTGGTGATTTGATTCAAACTGCGCGCCAAAAAATCTCCGTAACCAGAAACCCCGAATATACAGGGTGTCCCAGCGAGGTGTAATGATTGAATTTTTTGAATAACTTTTGCAGTGTTCTAGATAATAACCTAAAATTTTACATGTTAATAAAACAGTTATCCGCTATTACGCTGAATTAAAAAAAAATGATTTCGTTCAGTATTGCGTGTTTCACGGCCGATCCGGCAACATGCCTTGAAATTCCACTTTATAGCCAAGTATGTCGCATGAAACATTGAATAACTTTCTGATAGTACAACTATATGGCTTGAAACATGCAACACTGATAGCTAATACTCTAAATCTGAAGTACTGGAAACAGTTTTTGATTTGATCAATTATTCCACCTTCTATTGGATATTGAAAACAAAATCGCAATTTCTAGCAAATGTTGGCGAAAAGTTGCGGATAAAAACATTTGAAAAAAGCAATTAATTGAATGAAAAATGTACTTTGACTTTTGAATATGAACTCTTCCTGCTATTTAACACAAATTTAAACAAAAATTCGTTCTTTTGTGTCACTTTTTATTTTCGGTGAAAATCTCTAAAATGCGGTCGCGTTAAGAACATGAACAGGCCGGTTGCCGGATCGGCCGTAAAACACGCAATACTGAACCAAATCAATTTTTTTTTATTCAGCGTAATAGCGGAGAGTTGTTTTTTTACCATGTAAAATTTTAGGTTATTATCTAGAACACCGCAAAAGTTATTCAAAAAATTCATTCATTACACCTCGCTGGGACACCCTGTACTCTATAGGATGCGTAATAAACCGGTTCCCATTCCCCTCACTAGCGAACGAGAAAGGTTTGGGAAAAGTGGAATTCCCCCCTCTTTGGCGTTTTCAAAAAGTAGAATTTGTTCCATTAAGTGTAGGTAAAATGGTTTTTTAAACTGCCTATATCCCCTTTTTGGAGAAATTCCCCTCCCTTTGGAGGATCAGCTCGTCCGCCAGTGCTTTACCTTTATAATTGATATTTACGACTTTTTTGTTTTGATCGATTGAAAAGTTGATCCAATCAATTAAAAATTCGGTTGAACATAAATAATTTCATGATCTTAGGTACTTGTAATAAATTTGTAGCCACCAAGGCCGCTAAACATGGCTGTATCGCTGAGAGTCTTAACTGACTGACTGACTCACTCACTCACTCACTCACTGACTCACTAACTCACTCACTCACTCACTCACTCACTCACTCACTCACTCACTCACTCACTCACTCACTCACTCACTCACTCACTCACTCACTTTCATTATTTTCATGTTGTAGGGCTATCACAAGGATTTTTACAATTGCATAGATATGAAAGCCTTACAAACATGTCTGAGATTTCATTCATCCACTATCATGCTACTCTACCCTAACAACAACAACAACAACAACAACAACAACAACAACAACAACAACAACAACAACAACAACAACAACAACAACAACAACAACAACAACAACAACAACAACAACAACAACAACAACAACAACAACAACAACAACAACAACAACAACAGCAACAACAACATCAACAACAACAACAACAACAACAACAACAACAACAACAACAACAACAACAACAACAACAACAACAACAACAACAACAACATCAACCACAACAACAACAACATCAACAACAACAACAACAACAACAACAACAACAACAACAACAACAACAACAACAACAACAACAACAACAACAACAACAATAACAACAATTAAAATGCAACAATGGTGCATAAGGTCAATATCACGCACCTTTTGTAACGTTTCGTATCATCACCACGTTTGTCATATTGTTGTGAATGAAAACCCCGACTCATGAAAGGAAAAGTTTCCACGGCTATTGGGGTAAAAAGATATGATAATATCATGACAATATAATAAGAAAACATAATAAAGTTTCATCGATAGGATAAGTAGTGGAAATCATGAGAATTGAATGTTATTTTCAAACTTGACAAAATTTAATGATTCTAAAAATTGTGTTGTTGTTGTTGTTGTTGTTGTTGTTGTTGTTGTTGTTGTTTTTGTTGTTGGTTGTTGGTTGTTGTTGTTGTTTTTGTTGTTGTTGTTGTTGTTGTTGTTGTTATTGTTGTTGTTGTTGTTGCTGACGTTGTTACAACCCAAAATTAGGTATGCAAACAGGTTGCGCCACGCGTGCATGTATAGAGTAAAAAACCAGCTCTGCTATAGCGGATAGTAAACTTATAACAAAAACATAAAGGTAGAATGTGAAACTTTCACATTCCACGAAAATGTAGAGAGCTGATTTTCTCAATATTAATTTAGTCATTATGTTTGTGTAGGTATTTAATTTTATCATAACTTTCCCACCGAGCAATACTGGAATAATGCAATTCCAACGAAACGTTATTACTATTATTGTTATTACTATTATTGTTACTATTATTGTTATTACTATTATTGTTACTATTATTGTTATTACTATTATTGTTACTATTATTGTTATTACTATTATTGTTACTATTATTGTTATTACTATTATTGTTACTATTATTGTTATTACTATTATTGCTATTACAGCAACGCTATCATCAATCATTTGACCCCGCCAATAAAAACACACAAATGTGGATATATAACGGAAGTATGTACGTGAAAACACATGTTTTTGTATCTGTTCATTTTATTATTTTTTCGGGAGAACGGGCTTGATATCCTGATTAATCGAAAGTATAGAATTAAAATTAGGATAATCCGAGGGAGGAAATGCAATGAAACAATATTTTTTTTTAATTCTGGTATGTAAATCAGGGTTACTGGTTATTGATATCATGTTGATTGTGATCATGATCATTAGTAACATCACTCACTCGCTCACTCACTCACTCTCTCACTCACTCACTCACTCACTCACTCACTCACTCACTCACTCACTCACTCACTCACTCACTCACTCACTCACTCACTCACTCACTCACTCACTCACTCACTCACTCACTCACTCACTCACACACTCACTCACTCACTCACTCACTCACTCACTGCAGGGCAGCAGCAGCAACACGTTCGCCTGGCCACCGGTCCTACCTCAACGGATACTTCATCCAAAATCCCGATTCGACGACCACATGCCAGTCGTTGACAGTCAGTCGGTCAGTCAGTCTGTCAGTCAGTCTGTCAGACAGTCATCCGACAGTCGCCAGTCGCGACTGATCACCGCGTCGACCAGTAGATGGACCACACAACCGCTGACCGTATTTAATAGTAATTTAAATAATGACTTAACTAAAAATAATTTAATTAATAATAATATGACATCAACGACTGGTGGAGGACTGGCGGCACCATCGACTGTACATGACAGTCGCGACATTCAGACGTTCAGTCAGTCAGTCATTGATGACAGTCAAATTGACAGTCAGTCCGTGTTTGTCAATCAGTCGGCCGGCGCCGAATCGCAGGCGTCGATGATATTGATCATTGGTTGGTGTGGCGAGTGAGTGAGTGAGTGAGTGAGTGAGTGAGTGAGTGAGTGAGTGAGTGAGTGAGTGAGTGAGTGAGTGAGTGAGTGAGTGAGTGAGTGAGTGAGTGAGTGAGTGAGTGAGTGAGTGAGTGAGTGAGTGAGTGAGTGAGTGAGTGAGTGAGTGAGTGAGTGAGTGAGTGAGTGAGTGAGTGAGTGAGTGAGTGAGTGAGTGAGTGAGTGAGTGAGTGAGTGAGTGAGTGAGTGAGTGAGTGAGTGAGTGAGTGAGTGAGTGAGTGAGTGAGTGAGTGAGTGAGTGAGTGAGTGAGTGAGTGAGTGAGTGAGTGAGTGAGTGAGTGAGTGAGTGAGTGAGTGAGTGAGTGAGTGAGTGAGTGAGTGAGTGAGTGAGTGAGTGAGTGAGTGAGTGAGTGAGTGAGTGAGTGAGTGAGTGAGTGAGTGAGTGAGTGACTGAGTGAGTGAGTGAGTGAGTGAGTGAGTGAGTGAGTGAGTGAGTGAGTGAGTGAGTGAGTGAGTGAGTGAGTGAGTAGGGGAGTGAGTAAATTTTTTGTTGATTTTGGGTTGAATATATCCATTGATTTAGTATCACTTTTCGTCCCAACAGATCCGATCTGAAAAATTACAGAAACATTGTATTCTGTCTTGCTCATTTTCCCAATTTCTTTTTCTCTAGAAGAGTTCAGAAAACCACTGTTTTAGTTCAGTCAGACTCGGCATACGCTTCTTTCTGATACACCATTCATTTGTTTTATTTCGCTTTGGTCCACGTCCATGTGTACATCGGTCGTAATCCGTGTACGATATATGTACGTATACGACACGCGAAACCAACGTACATATATATTCTACGTACCATTAGTACCACGGTATAGTCCTCATAATTGGTTATAAGAAATGGTTTAAAACTGCGAGAACCCATGGCATGGCCAAAACCGGATTCTCAAGTCCAGAACCGGATTCTCCAGCAATGAATTTTCTGTGCCACGTTTTAGCCGCTTTTTAAAATTTCTTGGAACCAGATTCTCTAGTTCAGAACCGGATTCTCAAGTAAGATATTTTCTGTGCCACGTTTTGGATTTTCTTATAAAAAATTACGATGCCTATATAGTACGATTGTGTACGGTAGAAAATCTGGTCTGGACGCAATACTGCATATGTATGTACATGGACATGTGGTTTTTAGATTACCGTAAATTTATAGGCGTATGACTGCTCACGGAATAGAAAAACGTGTCAGTATAGTTGGGTCAGAAAATTTTGTTACAGAAGTTTTCTAATACCATATAAATACAAATACAATGTACAGTAATACGACATGAACATAAATACGTAAATCCTACGTACCATTAGTACCATTAGTACCACGGTATAGTACGATTGTGTACGGTGAAAAATCTGGTCTGGACGCAATACTACTTATGTATGTACATGGACATGCGGTTTTTAGATTACCGTAAAAATATAGGCGTATGACTGCTCACGGAATAGAATAACGCTTCAGCATAGTTCGGTCCGAAAATTTTGTTACAGAAGTTTGTCTAATACCATATACAAATACAATGTACACTAATACGACATGAACATAAATACGTAAATCCTACGTACCATTAGTACCACGGTATAGTACGATTGTGTACGGTAATGAATCTGGACGTAAATGCTATGTATGTTCATGTGGTTTTTGGATTACCGTAAATTTATAAGCGTATGACTGCTCACGGAAGAGAAAAACGCGTCATTATTATTATTTTTACTTGGATTTCTCCATTAACTGAAGTCATAAGAGACACTAATACCATATCAGAATGATGTTTTCGGCCAGAGAGTTGAATAAACTGATGGGCACTGGCAGAAACCCCAGAGAATTTTGTGTCCCAGGTCAGGTTTCGAACTTAGGATTGCCGGTTTTCGAGGCTGGTGCCCTGCGCACTAGACTAGCGACAATTATAGTTCGATCAGAAAATCTTGTTACAGATTTTTTTTCTAATACCATATACAAATACAATGTATGTACATATAGGACACGCAAATTCAACGTACCTACCGTAATTCTACGTAAATCGTACGTATGTACCATTAGTACCACCACCACGGTATAGTACGACTGTATACGGTAGGTAATGAATCTTGGCTTACTACATGAGCGTTTTTAGATTACCGTAAATTTATAGCCGGATCGAAAGCAAATGACATGAGAATCATGTGTACCACGGATTAGAAAAACGTACTAGTATACTGATGTTGTTGTTGTTGTTGTTGTTGTTGTTGTTGTTGTTGTTGTTGTTGTTGTTGTTGTTGTTGCTGCTGCTGTTGTTGTTGTTGTTGTTAATGTTGTTGTTGTTGTTGTTGTTGTTGTTGTTGTTGTTGTTGTTGTTGTTGTTGTTGTTGTTGTTGTTGTTGTTGTTGTTGTTGTTGTTGTTGTAGTATACTGTATGTAATTTGGTCGGAAAATCTTGTTAGTGCCCTACCAGGCGGTCGTCATTCAGTTTTACGATCGGTGTTAAAATCCGTATGTGGTTTCTGCAAGCAAAATACCGGCTCTACCTGCGGTTTGGCCACGATTCTATAGCACATCAGGTCGGTCGTTTAGATGTTGTTTTTATGTTATGTACAGTAGTTACTACATAACGAGTATACATCACATAACAAAAAGTATAATTTCGAATACAAGGAGATAATTCTAGAGATAACGAGATAGGCACTGAAACCCCATGTTAGGGATTTTTTTCATGGAACGATATACATAATCTAAAACTGTTGAAGCCTACGAAAAGTTCAGCCAGAACTCTTCATTGACTGATTCAGTTTCTGAATCACGCACTTACACAGTCACTCACACAGTTTCTCACACAGTGACTGTATGCGGCGCTTACTACGACATAATTATCGAGAAGCACGACTCTAGCATGTAGAATACATATCTACAGTACAGTACAGAACGTTTACGAACTTTTTTATATTGTAAATACGATATACTAAGACATAAGTGTAGTTTATACGATGAAATTCAAATATCCTCCCTTTCTAGTTTTTTTACTCGCTGATTAACTCACTTATTCAGCCACTCACACAGTGACTGTATGCGTCACCTACTACGATATTGGCTTACATTATAGTAGTAAGCTTCCATGACATGTGAGACATTTGTGATTAGCAGTTTTTTCTTCATTCTCCGTTTTATCAGTCACTGATTCACTGATTCAGCAACTCACACCGTCACTCACTCAGTGACTGTACGCGGTGCTTACTACGACATAATTATTGAGTGGCAGGACACTAACATCCCATGGTACGTTTACGTCCATGGCACAACGTACAGAAATCGTAAGGGCTTATAAAAACGTGTAGAACTCAATCTGCATTTACAGTTTTGTAAGTCGATGAATGAGTCGCTGACTGAGTCACTGATTCAGCCACTCACACCGTCACTCACTCAGTGGCTGTTAGCGGCGCTTACTTCGACATAATTAATGAGTGGCATTACACAAACATCCCATGGTACGTTTACGTCCATGCTACAAAGTACAGAAATCGTAAGGGCTTCTAAAAACAGTTGAATTCAATAATCATTTACAGTTTTGTAATTCAGTGAATCAGTCGCTGATTGAGTCACTGATTCAGCCACTCACACCGTCACTCACTCAGTGGCTGTATGCGGCGCTTACTACAACATAATTATTGAGTGGCATGACACTAACATCCCATGGTACGTTTACGTCCATGGTACAACGCGCAGAGATTGTAATGGCATATATATTATGCCGCCATGTAGGAACCGCTTTGCCGAGTCAGTTCAATGTTGATGTAGTCTAAGCAGAAATCCAAGCTTAAGCCTATATGCCCAAGCCTGAGCCTAAACCTAAGCCTAAGACAAAGTCCTAAGCCTAAGCCTATTTTGTGATTTGTATGAGGTGTCTTGGCTAAGATCTCTTATCGCAAATACGTGTGATATTCCTTGAATCAATAATATAATAATGTAAGAACATATGGTAATTCTTGAATCATTAATTGGCGCGCTTTTAAATTATCGAGTACTTTTTTTATATGTTACATATGTACTTGGCCTACATAGAAATACTGTGCCTAATTTAATGCAAACGGGGTCCTTAGAAATAAAACCTTTTAATGCGTTTTTCCCCATACCAAACTACATATTCTCAAATCTCAATATGTTAAGGAACTGTCTCTGTGTTTCAACTGTTTATTTCCTTAATTATTTTACTATTTATAGAGGTTATTATTTACTCGATTATTTACCCTACTTAATTATTTTTGTTATTACTCACGTACCGCTCAAGTTTCATGTTTTCCCTATTTTTACCGTAACCCATGGTGATTTTTGTAATTAGTTCAGTGCCGGAAGACCCCCAGGTACAGAACCATTAGCCAAAACGTACGATAGTGTAAGTCATTAAGGTAAAAACATGCCTATAGCCTCCGTAATTCATTATGAGAAAAACCAAATCCGGATTACGACCGACGGATTTCCAGTGAATAAGATTTTTACCACGCATAAATTTTGTTATTTTCATTCCCTGCCTATTGAATACTTTCTTAAATTTTTTTTAATGTTTTGATTGAAATGTTTGATTTTGTAATTATGAAAAATAAATTAGGTTCTATTATTCTTGTAAAAATTATAAAATTGAAGTACGTAATATATTTAGCACGTTTGACGTCGAAAACTACCGAGTTTGAATTTTGTCCCGAATCTGAGACAAATTTTTTTGTCGTAAGACAATTACCCGGCATGAAGTGACATAGGCATGTACACATCATGACTGGGAAAAATCTTATTCATTTGGTTATATTATATTGAAATACGGGTGTTATATATAACATTCTCAATTGGTTACGAGACTAAATTCAAATGCGCGCCTTTGTTGTACAATTTTCTTCGGCATATGTAAATGCTGAATATCAGGGGCCAGATCCGAAATACATGCTGATAAAGTCCGTATGTTGCTTCTGCGAGCAAAAATATTGCCCAAAGCGTCTGATAATGAAACATCAGAAAATCAATTTTTCTAACCTATGTATTCCGAGAAAAACACTTTTCGAAGAAGTTAATTCGAGCAGTTAACTTCAGTCTAAATACTGCATTTCATGTAAATTTCACTTTTATAGAATTCCGTCACAATAAGAGGACATTATTCAATCGTCCATTGATTTCCTACTTTTGCCATACCTGGCTTCGAAGTTGTTAGACTATGTAGTTATGAGTTAACGAGTTATGACGGGTTGTCCTAGAATACCACGGGTAGTTAAAGTTAGTACTCGTAAACATAGACTGCCACTGACAGCTCTCATACCTTAACCAAGGTATCTTGTTATGGAAAATATATTACTATATATATGGACTACCAAAAACCGAAACTGGTTTTATGGATTACCATGCCTGCAATTATTATTTGTACTTTCTTCAAACGTCATGTATAATAAAAATACTTATTTCGCAAAATTAGAAGGCGCTCTCTGCTAATTTTGAATTTAAAATTCGTGCATGAAAATTTCCTGCGTAAGTAGAAATTCTGATTAGGCTATAGCAGCCAGTTTTACACGTGACTAATCAAGCGAGTTTAATTGGTTCAAGTAGTTTGAAGTAACGCTTTTTGTTCTTGACTCGTTTCGCGCCAGGTCGGGGTATTCGTATTAGAACTACTGTAATGTATGGCTCTATATCCGTTAGGTTAAGTATTAGGTCCCTGATTTTATTATCCGTTATTATGCATACTAAACATGACGATGAGTAATAAGAACCTACGTTTTTCTGAGAAATAATCTGAAATCTAAAATCTGAAATCAAAAATCTGATATCTGAAATCTAAAAACCTTTCTTACATATGGTGAGCTTTCTATATGAAACTTGTGTCTACTAAATAACTTTATGAAGCATTTTTAGGCCTGCTAAGACACTAACCTTCTCTAGGCACTTTTCTCTAAGGTTGAATTTCAACCTAAATAACGTTCCCTATCTTCATGTCTCCAAGTATCACAGACGCGAAATTACAAAACCTAGAATTCTTCTAGAATTTTTACTAAACGCCAAAATTTTCTGTCACCAAAATATATATTCCATATGAAGTTTTACTGTCCGTTAACCCCCGATTACCTATCGTAAGGCTGGCTTGAAGCGTAAGCGTAAGCTTAAGCGTAACATAACGTAAGCGCGTTAGGCCCGCGCAGCGGTGTTATTTCAGTGGTCATCCACCTCATAAAATTTCGCGTATAGGAAAAATTCTAAGAAAATTACTGGGGTTTGGAAAATTGCATCACAGACGTGACTATTTTCCAGAAATTCACCCTCTCAATCAATCGGACATGCTACAGTAATCAGTGCCATAAACTGTATTTGCTTAACAGTAATATTATTAGTGCAACACGCAACATTGTATGAACGTACCATACGAAATTACCGTACTTTGTCTCCACGTGCCTCCCGTGTCACTTGTATGCCATCCAAGTACAGGGTGGTTTAGAAAACCAGCATGATTCCCGACGTATGATTTCATATCTAAATTCCAAGTAGAAAACAGTTGAACAATCTAAAACTGGTTTATCCTGCTTTTTTCACAGGAAAACACCCTGTGTTACTCAAAAAATTCCACAGCCGAACGAAATACGCACAGGGTGTATCCATACGAAAATCCGAACCTTCTTTATTGGGTCACCCTGTATGTACTATGTCTACCCGATACAACTTCATCATCATTGCATGTTCCATCAGGAGGGAGGGTGGCAGAGGAGGGGACAGCAGGGGCACAGGGGTACAGAGGGGGAGAGCAACCCGTCGGGTGTAAAAGTAATTTGCATGAACGACAAGTCCATACTATAAGTAACGGTGACAGCAAAGAGTTCACACACATGTACTACTGTATATATGTACACACGTGTAGTACGGAAGTTTTTACTATTTCAGTACTACTGGCATTTCGATTCCTAATACAACTGAATCAATACTGTCAGGGAGTCATTTAGTCAAGGGGTCGGTGAGTCAGTTAGTCAGTGAGTCATACTATATCATATACTCTATACGTAACGGTGACAGCAAAGAGTTCACTCACAAAAACATATGTATAGTAACCACATTTTACTATTCCACTACTACTGGCATTTCAAAACATTCACATGGAATATTCAGTCCATCAAGGGAGAGGAGTTGGTGAGTCTGTGAGTCCATGATTCAGTGAGTCAGTGAGTTCTACTATGTGTTTATCGTATACTCTATACGTAACGGTATCAGCAAAGAGTTCGTCACATCATGTACTATATACACGTGTAGTACGGACATTTTACTATTCCACTACTACTGGCATTTCCAGGCAATCCCATGGAATACTACTACAACTGAATCAGTATTGTATGTCCGTGGAATTCAGTCCGTCAGTCAGTTAGTGAATCAATGAGTCGGTGAGTCAGTGACTCAGTGAATCAGTGAGTCGGTGAATCAGTGACTCAGTGAGTCAGTTAGTCAGGGAGTCATTCTATATCGTACACGTAACGGTGACAGCGAAGAGTTCACACACATGTACTGTGTATTTTATGTACATACAAACGTGTAGTACGGAAATTTTCACTATTTCAGTACTACTGGCATTTCCAGGCATTCCCATGGAATACTACTACAACTGAATCAATATTGTATGTCCATAGAAATCTGTCCGTCAGAAGAGTCGATGAGTCGGTCATTCCTACCACTATACGTACCATGTGAATCTATCTAAATGTGATAGAAAAAAATTTTTACTATACCACTTCTATTAGTCAACCAGTCAGTCATGTTCACCTAAGTTTTTTTCGTGTTGTTTTTATTTACTTGTAAAGGGCTTCCAAGGATT
Source organism: Daptonema setosum (assembly GCA_964036265.1). Classification (NCBI taxonomy): domain Eukaryota; kingdom Metazoa; phylum Nematoda; class Chromadorea; order Monhysterida; family Xyalidae; genus Daptonema; species Daptonema setosum. Next base: position 3,990,974 of record OZ038444.1, read on the forward strand.
TAAGTGAAAAAGATGTTGTATTATTCCAACTTTGAATCATTAGCTGCATCAAATGTAAGATCAGGTGATACATATAGCCGGCTGTCCGACTCAACTCAACCCAACTCAAGTTGTATGCTAAAACATGCAATCATCATGTTCAGTGAGTGTTACCCGGGTTGGACAAGTCAACGTGTCATTCTATTCATTCTGAATCTAAAGAAGTTTTTATGTTTTGCTTACGTATGTTTTGTATGCAAAATATAAACCAGAAACCACATAACCTTCGTTCCCACTGGGTCTGTCCAGGAAACAGGAAAGGCGGTACCGGTCTCCTTACTGTTCTTTCTCATTATGTTGTGTGGAAGTAAACGTTGGATCAGTCAGTCAGTCAGTTTGTCAGACAGTCAGTCAGTCAGTCAGCCAGTCATTCAGTCAGTCAGTCAGTCAGTCAGTCAGTCAGTCAGTCAGTCAATCAGTCAGTCAGTTAACCAGTCAGTCAGTCGGACAGTCAGTCAATCAGTAAACCATTCATCTGTCATTAAAAACGTTATTGTTTGATGACAAATTACTGACTATATCTACGGAATGAGTTGAATGTTTTTTTAATCTAGTCAGTCAGTCACTCAGTCAATCAGTCAGTCAATCAGTAAACCAGTAAATCATCCATCTGTCATTAAAAGCGTTATTGTATGATGACAAAGTACTGGCTATATCTACGGAATGAGTTTGATGGCCGATATTCGTATAGTACGAGCGAAGCGTAATTCCATTTTTATTACTGTGGCCGTATTTTTATTCTCCCTTGGGATTCCCCCCTGCTGAAATTGCTCTCCCAGCGTGGTATATTTGATGAAGTTTATTGGAAGAAAATTGAAATGGTTCTTCGTTTGTGATCATGGAATACTATACTAAACGTTTTTCCATCTTTTATTTTGTCGGGAAAATGGAAAATGTTTAACTTGCAGAACTGAAAAGTTTTCAGACAAAAATTATGACTGTCGTAAAGATAAGCACGTTTTTTTCTAATACTGTTAATTTTTCTGCTCATCAAACAGTTTATTCTTTTTTTGCTGAAACACCAAAAGAGGCTATACTCATATAGTCTGTTTAGGGTCTCTTCTTACTTTGACAGTTTTTGGCGCGCAGTTGAAAGTTGATTCGAATTTTTGTGATTTTTTTTCACAGGTTAGTTGGAGTGGAGGAAATACGAAAGTTGCACCCTTATTACTTGTGTACATAGTACATATGTACGTTTATATGCGGTTACAACGCAAATTTTTTGTTAGCAAGAAACTATTACCAAGCTACATGAATGAGAGATCACAGCTTACAGATTTTACATAATTTAGTCCACTCATCTTCACAGAATGTTATGGAGTATAAAACCCTATAACCAGTCAACCCAGTTAATTTAACGATCCCTGCAACGAACGTAATTTATGAAACCGAAGACTCGGTCGTCTGTTGCAGTGAGTCATGCCATGCTATCATTGGTTACATGGTTACCAGATACAGAAACCGAGATATAGGTCATCCAGGATTTCATTACATTGTTACTCAGAAAATGTGTAAACTTCTGCGGACAGCAATCGGAATAGTCTCATTGAACTCATTGCAATTGTGTGTCTTTTCACGCTGGGAAAAGTCTTACAATGAAAAAAGGGCAGGAAAAATGCAGTCTCTCTTATACATAGCTTGGTCTGGGTATCCAGTTAATGAAAATATTTTTCATAAACCATTTATACCGTTTGTAAAAAAATTCTTATACAAGTTTAAGCGCGCATTCAAATCTACGATTTTTTAAATAGATTTCAGTAACACAAAACTCTGACCAAACTATATAACAAAAGGGACGAATTGTCAAAGTCGATTAGTCAAGTTTGATTTATGGCCTTTGAGCCGTGTTTTGCATTATGACGCTTGGTTTTGTGCCTTTTGCGCTCTCATGATATACTCCATACAGGGCTTCTCGCTACTCCGAAAATTTTTTGGCGCGCAATATGAATTCAAATCTTATTTTGGCGCGCATTCAAATTTCAGTAACACAGTACTCTGACCACACTATATAACAAGAGCGCCGAATTTTCAACGTCCGATTAGTCAAGCTTGATTTATGGCCTTTGAGCCGCGTTTTGCATTATGGTGCTTGGTTTTGTGCACTTTGCGCTCCCATGATATAGCCCATACAGGACTTCTCGTTACTCCAAAAAGTTTTTGGCGCGCAATTTGAATTCAACTCATATTTTGGCGCGCATTCAAATTTCAGTAATACAATACCCCGACCAAACTATATAACAAGAGCGCCGAATTGTCAAAGTCCGATTAGTCAAGTTTGATTTATGGCCTTTGAGCCGCATTTGGCATTAGAGGCGCTTGGTTTTGTACACTTTGCGCTCCATTGGTATAAGCTATACAGGGTTCCTCTAAAAGGTTTTGGCGCGCAATTTGAATTCAAATTTTATTTTGGCGCGCATTCAACTTTTATTGATTTTTCCACATCGACAAATCGACAACATAAAAAGCGGTGCGCCCGATTCATGAAACTAATTTTTACAACAAGAAACCCTGGATAAACTATATCAGATGAACCGATTTACCGATTTACCGATCTGATTTACCGATCAGTTCTTACCACAAAATTTAGCGTAGGGACGAAGCGGACGAGGGAAGAACAGAAAAGTGGAATTCTCTCCTCTTTAGTATTTTCAAAAAGTAAAATTTGTTCCCTAAGGTGTAGGTAAAATGGCCTAAAACTGCCTTTTCCCCCTCTTTGACGAAATTCCCCTCCCTTTGGAGACTAGCTCGTCCGTCAGTGATATCAGATGAACCGATTTACTGATCTGATTTGACAGTTTTTTAACCATAAATTTTGCGTAGATACGATACGGTAAATGTATTTACCATTTTTATGATCAGTATTTGTTAGGATCAGTGGTACAGATTTTGGTTAGGTTCACTTGGTACGAGCTTGGTTAGGTTCGCTGGGTACAGATTTTGATTAGGGTGACTGAGTACAAATTTTGGCCAGAATTCATAGATAATACCTTCATGATAATAAAATAGGTTCGTAGTAATTTTTTGAAGTATCAGAGTAACAATATCAAAAGCTTTCGACCAATAGTACAAAAGTATCACTAGATATCAAACTTTAATGATATCAACAGTTTTTGACGTTAATGCGTCTGGAGTGCTGCAATTCAATTGATCGACCCGATTTTGTTCAGAATCATGATGCAAATTTTGAAGTTTTTTCGATGTTTCACGGTAGGTTTCGCTATTTTCTGTTTCTAAGTTAGAAAGCTCGCTTCATTTATACTCTTTTGCCTTTCTTTATTTTCAAAAATAAAAATATGGTTTCCTGATGATCGTTACTCTATTATTTTCTTAGCTTTTCTATTGATATCCGATTCTGAGAATCCGGATTTTTCTGTTACAATTTGTTAGAATTACACATGTTCACATATTTTTTGTTAGAAAAATATCTTGACCGAGTTACGTTTGTTTATAACTCGGGCCAGCTTAACGAATTTTCTCGTTCTAACTGTCCTTTGAACCACTGGCGAACGAGCCAAACCTCCAAAGGCAGAGGAACTTTATCAAAGATTGGGGAGTTAGCAGTTTTGAGACCATTTTAGGAACAGTTTAGGGACCTTGAGGAACAAATTCAACTTTCTGGAATTTCCAAGAAGGGGGAATTCCACTTTTTCGTTCTTCCCTCGTCCGCTAGTGCTTTGAACGAGTTTATTTGACTTGATTTCTCAACCGTACAATTTTTTGTTTCATCGCATTCATGCGCAATTTTGTTTGGCCCAACTGGTATTTACTCAATCACTGACTCACTGTATTCAATAGCTCGGTCAACGTATCGGGTGAATCCCAAAATACCTAACTGGACAAAACACCTAAAAACACGCCCAAAATACAACACGACCAAAATCGTGTATGGTAGTGCATTTTCATATTTATTTGGATTATGTCCGCCCAAATTACATAATTCAAAGTACATAAACAACAAATGTTACCCCTCCCCTGTTATAAGAAAATATTTCTACTAAAATATTTCTGCTACCACCTGCTGCAATGAATTTAGCGCATTTTTTGTATGATGTTGAAAAATGTTTTTTCTCTAAAATAAAATTTAAAAAAATATGCGCGCCAAAATCTTTTTGCGTAACAAGAAATCCTGGATGGGCTATACATTTGTGTGGAAGAGAGGTCTCTAAGCAAAAAAGCAATGTAAAAAACAGTCAAGTTCTTTCGTGCGTGACCCCGTGGTCCACCGTCAAAAGCTCTGTTCACAGTCA
>OZ038444.1:4002648-4012648 GCA_964036265.1 Daptonema setosum
CACAGGTGTATAAATATGTACGTCGAATTTTGTTATTGTACTCGTGAAAATAGAAATATTCGTAGTTGTGGCACGTTTTTCACAGCTGTTGTGTACAAGTGAATGTGTCATGCAGTGACTGAGAGACTGTTTGAAAGGCTGAATGACTGACAAACTGACAGACTGCCCAACGAACTGACAGACAGACTGACTGACAGACTGACTAACAGTTATGTAGCAAAATAGAAAATGCATGCTTGCATAATTTTTACTTAAAAACATATGCGTTTTTCATACAATAAGCTAGAAAATAATGGGATTCAGTAACTTGAACAATTACTTCCAAAATAGGCAGGCAGAAATAACAAATTAAGAGGAAAATAGGATTTTATGGAAATTATGCGATAGAATGTAAAATAATCATGAGATAAACATGAAGTTCAAGTAAAAGATAAATATAAGCTAGCTACAACACATTCGATAAACATGAGATCAAAGAAAAGTCCAATAAAACTACTTGCATGCGAATGAACCACCTTATTAAACGCCAGAAAATCTCAATAAAACAGAAAGCGCACAAAAACAACGAAAAATCACGCTCCACATGCTTGGAAGGAAATCCTCGTCAAGTTTGCTCTTCATCACTAGCGGACGAGAAGGGGTGGGGAAAAGTGGAATTCCCCCACTTTGGCATTTCCAAAAAGTAGAATTTGTTCCCTAAGGTATAGGTAAAATGGCCTGAATTTCTACAATTCTCCCCCTCTCTGATGGAAATTCCCATCCCTTTGGAGGATTAACTCGTCACGTTTGCTTTTCATTAATTTTAGCGTTCAAATCTCCACTCCAACGGAAGAAAGCGCATGAAAATTATAATATGGTAACAGTGGCGGACGAGTCAAGTCTCCAATGGGAGAGCATTATTCTGAACAAGGTTATACAACGTAGGGACAGAACTCAACTTTTAATCACACCAAAAAAAGGGGAATTTTCCTTTCGCCCATTCTTTCCCATTCGCTAATACATGGGAAATATAGACTGAGGAACGGGATAATTGTCTTGTCGGGCGGTGGCTAGTAGATTTCGGGATTTAGTGCGGAGATTTCACGGCGTATCGCAGTGGCGGATGAGCCAAACCTCAAAAGGGTGGGGAATCTTTCAAGAGGGGGGGAATGAACAGAAATTAGGCTATTTTAACTACACCTTAAAGAACAAACTCTACTGTTCAGAACCGCCAAAGAGGTAGGAATTACACTTTTTCCTCCCCATCTCGTCCGCTAGTGGCGGATCAGTGTGGGATTTAGAAGAGAGGCAGGACTTATGGCTTTTCCAGCTATATTGAATTATAATGGAGACATCTCTCAAGAGAGGAGAATTCCTTTTCAAACCCTCAACCCCTATTCCACAGCACAGTGAAAAGCAGCCGGCTTTAGTTGATAAGTAATTTTTTTGACTGAACCGATGACTTTTGACCGAAAATCAGTCCCATCGGCTTTAAAAAAATTAACCCATGTGTGTACATACTTTCCACGTCCCGCACGAATTTTTAACCTAATGAGTAGCTAAAATGAAAACTGCAAATTCCCCCCTCTTTGACGAAATTCCCCTCCCTTTGGGGATCTGGCTCGTCCGAAGTGTTCTCAACCAACGATAACGGTGAAGGTTTCCTTCCATGTTATTCTAGAAGATCGGGGGAGGGGGGGAGGGGGTGTGGGTGAATCTCGGATCTTGGATCTCTCGATAGCAGATGAAGACGCTGAAAGAGAGAGTCGGAGGATGGGGTACTTGTGTATGGGGGGGGGGGGGGTTGGGGGAGGGTAGAATGGAGTGAGGGGAATCATAGAAACTGAGGTTTCATGAAGGTTTTCTCGCCAGACGAATCGAGTTTATTGTGAGTGAGTGAGTGAGTGAGTGAGTGAGTGAGTGAGTGAGTGAGTGAGTGAGTGAGTGAGTGAGTGAGTGAGTGAGTGAGTGAGTGAGTGAGTGAGTGAGTGAGTGAGTGAGTGAGTGAGTGAGTGAGTGAGTGAGTGAGTGAGTGAGTGAGTGAGTGAGTGAGTGAGTGAGTGAGTGAGTGAGTGAGTGAGTGAGTGAGTGAGTGAGTGAGTGAGTGAGTGAGTGAGTGAGTGAGTGAGTGAGCGAGTGAGTTAGTGAGTAAGTGAGTGAGTTATCAGTTATCGATAACACAGCAACGTAAAACTGAAAAAAATATGAAAAAAAACTCCGCCGAAAACTCGATTCAGCAAATCGGAATGAATCTTTTAACGGTAGATAAACTTTTATGATAGATTAGTTATGCTATGAGAAATAAATATATGCTCAAAATCAGCATAACAAACTTTATGGTCTCCACAACGCAAAATATCATGAAGTAATATCATGAGTTTTCAGTACTGAATCAAAGTTCTACAACACCCTTAAGACAGTTCTAATGTCTTAAGGGTGTTGCTTCGTAGTCGGAGTTGCAACTTATTTCGGAATTTTTCTGTAAACCTTTTCCTGTTTCGTTTTGACATTTTCCTCTATTTTCTCCCTGTTTCGATTTCGAAAACATTTTGGAATAAACTGTGAATCGGAAAGGGTTTTCGGAGAAAGTTTCGAAACACGTTGTGACTCCTTCGAAGGCACCCTAAGAAATCGAGTGTAGTAGAGGGAAACGAGCAAAAATGTGCAGAAAAGCAGAAAGAAATTTTTTTGCGAGAAGTTTCGCATGCGCGTGAGTTTTAAATGCGGTCTTTCGCTTGGTTTCACCGGAAAAGTGGTGAAACTGATAAATTGGTTGATTGACTGACTGACTGGTTGATTGATCAATAAAATGACTGGCACTAGGACAAAGCATGGTGGTTTTCAACTGGTCGATTATAATTTTTTACCAAATATTATTCGGTAAACCATTGTCAGCTTGTGACTCATATTTGACTGACTGACTGACTGACTGACTGACTGACGGACTGACTGACTGACTGACTGACTGACTGACTGACTGACTGACTGACTGACTGACGGACTGTATGTTGATAACTTATCTCATATGAAAGTTGGGAACTGAATGAATCCTATTTGCTTGGTAAAGGTTGTCATTTTGAAATGACTGTGTATTTCTAATGCTTCCACTGATTACTCGTAATTGGGATAGTCTAATAGAAATCTCCACATGGCGAAAGTAGCATATATGTAGCTTGGCCAATGTATCGTGTTATCAAAAATTATTTATGTAGGCTTGTTACGCTCATATGCAATGAAATAACAGCATTTTTCGTAATCGTATATAATGTTTCGTAAATTTAAATGCGCGCCAAAAGCAGTTTGAATTCAAATTGCGTGCCAAAAAAAACATTGTAAGTAACAAGAAAAGAAACTAAGTATAGCCTATCCAGGGTTTCTTGTTACTCAAAAACTTTTTGGCGCGCAGTTTGAATTCAAATCTGTTTTTGGCGGCGCGTTTTCAAAATTTCGAGAAATAAATTCCTTTTCACATGACATTTGGATAACATACAGAAATTGCATCTGATTCATTGCATACGTGACTACGTGAGTAACCGATCCACAAAATTAAATTTTGATAACAAGAAACCCTGACCAAGCTATATGCTATAGAATCAGTGATTATTTGTTCTAATCAGCACTGAATCGCAAAAACGACTCTTTCCAATCAGAGTCCGAAGAAACACGGCTCTAATCGATAACCGTTACATACATTATTGCCGCATCTTTTTTTGTTATTTACATCTGTTTGTTTTGTTTTTGTCATCTGTTGTTTCATGATGCGGTGATAAATTTTATTTTATTAACGGTGTAATTTGTGTTATCACTTGAATACGCGATAGAAAAGTGATAGGACTCGGTGGTTAGACCGTCGAATGTTGAAAACAGTTTTTCACTGAGAAATATCAGAACAGAAAGTGCGTACAAAACGGTATAGCCTATTCAGGCTATCCTGTTGCTTAAAAAATAGGCACACAATACATACATAAGACATGCAAAATTAGGATCATGAAATCAGTTTCGATTCAAATATCGAAAAAATAGCATTTGGTAAAAAATTGATTAATTCCAGATATCATCCGATTGATCTCAGTCCTCCTAATCCATCATGTTACACGCAAATTATGAATAACTACAAATATACTCTTCAAATGAGCGTTGTCATTGGAGACAGCATAAAAAGTCAAATCAATATTGAAATCATGGTCATCAGTCTTGAAAAATCCGAATAAAAACAATCCGAAAAACGAATAGAATCCCAGACGTCTCTCGATTAATCTCAATCTCAATCCATCATGTAACACGACACGACATAACAACGTTATGTTACGCGCAAATTATGAATAAATAAAAAATAGACTCTGAAAAGAATCGTGATCATTAGTCAGCAGTGTGATTTTTTTAAGAAAATTTAAATCATAGTCAAAAGTTACAAATAAGAACAGACCGAAAAAAAACGAAATTAATCCCAGATATCTGCCGATTAATCACAATCTTAATCCATCATGCCACACGAAATAACAAAATTATATTATATTATAACAACATTATGTTACTTATTTTGAATAAATACAAATATGCATACTCTGCAGTATAAAAATTTGACTCGAAATTGATTTCATGGTCATAAGTCGTACTGGAAAAAAATTTTATCAAAAAAATCCAGATTTAATCTCAGATCCCAGATATCTCCCGATTAATCTCCATCCTAATCCATCATGTCACACGACATAACAACGTTATGTTACGCGCAAATTATGAATAAATATGTACGCACCTGTAACCGTGGCGGAAGAGAAAGTCAACCGCAGCTCGCAAATTCTTTTTTTTTCTCAATGGGATTTTTTATGTTTTTTTTGGAAAACCCTCTTCCATAGCGGTGATAAAGTAAAGTGATATCAGATTTTTCCATTCAAACTGTGTATTTTTACCCTTCCTTTCTCCTTTTATCCGCTGATGAAAAGGGATATGCGGATGTCCTTCAACAGAATGACCGTGAATCACATGAATATAATACATAGTTTACGAGAAATTTTACTACCTTAAAGGTGGCTTCCCACCAAACAGGGGAAATTTCGTTTTGCAGCAACATGTAATCAGCTGTTATGAAAAAATTCCCAAAATTGAATCCTTTTAAATTCGAACAGTTTTACTGTTCAGAGCTCATATCCTCCGCTCATTGGCTCAAAGATAAGAAACTTCGCCACAGAGCGGGAATTGGCAATTTGTGAACGTTTTACTTGCACTGAGTGAGTGAGTGAGTGAGTGAGTGAGTGAGTGAGTGAGTGAGTGAGTGAGTGAGTGAGTGAGTGGGTGAGTGAGTGAGTGAGTGAGTGAGTGAGTGAGTGAGTGAGTGAGTGAGTGAGTGAGTGAGTGAGTGAGTGAGTGAGTGAGTGAGTGAGTGAGTGAGTGAGTGAGTGAGTGAGTGAGTGAGTGGCAGTGAAAAAAACCAATGAAACGTCCCGGATAAGGCACTTGCCACAGCATCCTCAAGTAATTAAGAAACTGAATTCGAATGTTTGCCATTTTTCTTAGTTGTGCCTCGTCTACTATAGCCGATCGAGAGTTTCTTGTCAGCCAAAAAGTTTATGGCGCGCAGTTTGAATACAAATCTGTTTTTGGCGCGCTTACAAATTTTCTTGAAATAATTTTTTTCCCATAACATTTGGACAACAAACGAAAACTGCGCTTATTTCATGGCAATTGTGCGTAACGGTTTGATAAGAGTTTTTCTTTTAATATCAAGATACCCTAATCAAGCTATAATGTTGTATAATAAAAACTGACCTCGTCGAGTTTGGCGGTGGCGAAAAAAAACAATACGTGAATATGATGGAACGAAAAAACAAAATTTTTTGTGACATTAAAAATAATGGATTCCCACATCCGGCGAGATTATGCATTTGTTTTATGGATAAATAACATTTCAGAAGTAAGAATAGCTACAATCTATGGAACTCGATTCAAAATTGTGTTATTTATATTTTTTCACTTGAACTTCTTCATTAACTAAAGCCACCGAGGCGCACTAATACCATATCAGAATAGTGTTTTTCGTAGTGGCCAGAGTGTTGAATAAACTGACGGGCATTGGCAGAAACCTCAGAGCGACGCGTCAGGAGCTGTGTCTCAAGTCAGGTTTCGAACTTTGGACCGACTGTTTCCTTGCCTGGCGCCCTACGCACTAGATTAGACAAGCGATAATGGAGTGGGAGTGGAGTTTTAAAAATCAAAAGTTAAAATTTGTGTGTAGTTGAATATATTGTTTAGACTCATTGCCAGGACAGTTTAGCATTCCATAATATTTGGTAGTTGATATAATTTGAATTTTTCACGCTATTGCGGAAGAATATTTATTGCAAAGAAAAAAACCCGCATTTCCATCGACTTACTGAGTCCAAACTTTACTCATTTCATGGTCTATGCTTTGTTTTTACAAGCGTGAATGTATTTATTAACGTAAAAACAATTTAATATAGCTCGGTCAGGGTTTCTTGTTATCAAAAATAAATTTAACAGGTCGGTTACGCACGTATGCAATGAATTTAAGCACAATTTTCGTATGTTTTCCAAATGTTATGTGAAAAATTATCTATCTCCCGAAATTTCAAAAGCGCGCCAAAAACAGACCTTGAATTCAAACTGCGCGCCAAAAAGAAACTCTGTATAGGCTATACAAATATTGAACTTACAAACTTCCTGTCAATGAAGGATGTTGCAGTTCAGAAAACACTTGGAAGACCTTGGAAACAACCTTTATTACGAATGCACAGCCATTTATTGAATAATCCGGTAATTCAGATGATTTGTCTAAGTAAACATGACAGATTACGAATTCGAAAAATAATAATAAGGTGAAGGCATTGGCGGATGAGCTAATCTTCAAAAGAGAGGGGAATAATCCCAAAGTAGGGGGATCGGAAAGTTTCAAGCTACTTTCTTATGTAAACCTTCTTCTTGTGGAAACACGTTTCACATTTGAAAGTGTTAAAAAGAACTCCACGTTTCCCTTCACTTCTCGTCCGCCAGTCTGTGAAGGATAAAATAATTAGTGACATAAAAATACATGATTTTAGTTTTTTTCTCGATTCTGTGCGAATTTCGAGTGACCGATACGGAATGTATATCCGTATTTCACTGATGAGTTCAGAAACTTTGATTTTAGAAATGTCAATATTAATAAGAGATTAAGAAGGATACAAACAAAGCCTAAGCCGGGTTTCTTGTTAAGGATACCTTTCGTTCGCCAGTATGTTGTTTCTGCAAGCAAAAGTATTGTCCAAAACGTCTCTTAATGAAACATCAGACAATCAGTGTTAACACGCATATCAATATCATCACCCCATGCAATACTGTGTTAAACTATGGTGACAACCGAGTTGAGTTGAGGCTAGTAATGTTTCATTATCAGACACAACATATGGGCTTTGATATCATGAAGTTTTGAAACTTGGGACAATGGTATTATCCACGAAAAGTACATATTTATAATTTTCTCAACCACTTGAACCAAAGTAGATAAGTTTCAGAGTAATAAATCTGGGTAAATAGAAAAAACATAACTCGATGAACCACTGGCGTACGAGTGATACCTTCAAAGGGAGGGGAATATTACCAAAGAACGAGGAATTGGCAGAAAACAGGCCGTCTCACCTACACGTGAAGGAACAAATTCAACTTTTTGAAAACGCCAAAAATGGGGAAATTCCACTTTTCCCACTCCTTCTCGTCCGCTAGTGCGATGAACACTTAGTCCGTGGGGGTCATTTTGTGGGGACATTTTTTCGCCGCCCCTCCATCGCCCACAGGCGGACGAACAAATCCTATAAATGAAGGAGAATTTCCTCAAAGAGGGGATTATCATTATTAGGTCATTTTACCTACATCTTGAAGAACGAATTCCACTTTTTAAAAGAGCCAAAGGGAAAATTCCACTTGCATCACTCCTTCTCGCCCGCTAGAGGCCCCGCCGTGAGGTTATGACATTTTGCCCCTCTTCACGCCAATAAAAACATTCAATATTTAATGCGAGGTTCAAGTTGATAATGTCGCAATAAAAAAAACACAACAGCTCAGTTGTCGGAAATTCAAATCTCTGTTTATCTGCTAGTATGAATCTATTTTATATTTTTTTTCTGTTCAGAGAGAATATTTTTACAGCTCGTTCAAAGTATCATGTTATCAATAAATTTCTATTGAACCGTTACCCTGAATGAAATGAACTGAGTGAAATTTGTGTACGTTTTTCAAGCGTTAAATGAAACCGATTCTTTTTAAATTTGCCGAAAATAAAGTTTTTTTAAAATCAAAGTTCACGCTAAAAATACGAGTAACAAGAAACTATGGATAGGCTATATCAATACGGAAACGCGAGAATGACACGAAATCCGTTCTATAATGGGGCAACAATGATTCCTCTAGTATTCTAACCTTGAACCGGTGCAGATTGTAAGAAAAATAGGTTTTTTCTCGGAGTTTTGAACGCGCGCCAGAATCAGTTGTAAATTCAAATTACGCGCCAAAAACTTTTTCGAGTAACAAGAAACAAAAACTATCAACAGGAAAAACCTCAGATAGAAACTATGGTGTGCATTAAAATTCAATCTTCTAACCAAAAGAGATTGCTTTACATATCGGAAAGAGATTTTCCCCACAAAAAAACGCGCGCCAAGATCAGTTTTGAATTCAAATAGCGCGCCAAAAATACGAGTAACAAGAAACTATACATAGGCTATATCAATACGGAAATGCGAGAATGACACGAAATCCGTCCTATAATGGGGCAACAATGATTCCTCTCGTATTCTAACCTTGAACCGGTGCAAATTGTAAGAAAATTTTTTTTTCTCGAAATTTTGAACGCGCGCCAAAATCAGTTGTGAATTCAAATACTGCGCCAAAAACTTTTTCGAGTAACAAGAAACAAAAACTATCAACAGAAAAAACCTCAGATATGAACTATGGCGCACCTTCAAATTCAATCTTCTAACCAAGAGAGATTGCCTTACAAATCGGATACAGATTTTCCCCACAAAAAACGCGCACCAAAACCAGTTTTGATTTCAAATAGCGCGCCAAAAATGCGATTTCCAAGAAAACCTGGATCGGCTATGAACGAGAAAACCTCAGATAGAAAGTATGGCGCTCATTAAAATTCAATCTTCTAACCAAGACAGATTGCTTTACATATCGAAAACAAAATTTTCCCCACAAAAAAGCGCGCCAAAATTAGTTTTGAATTCAAATAGCGCGCCAAAAATACGAGTAACAAGAAACTATAGATAGGCTATATCAATACGGAAACGCGAGAATGACACGAAATCCGTTCTATAACGGGGCAACAATGATTCCTCTAGTATTCTAACCTTGAACCGGTGCAAATTGTATAAAATAGTTTTCTCTCGAAATTTTGAACGCGCGCCAAAATCAGTCAAATTCAAATTACGCACCAATTTTTTTCCGAGTAACAAGAAACCGCGGATAAGCTATCAACAGGAAAAACCTCAGATATAAACAATGGCGGTCATTCAAAACTAGACTTTTAACTAAGAGAGATTGCTTTACATATCAAAAACAGTTTTTTTTCTCAAAAAGAACTCGCGCCAACACAGTTTTGAATTCAAATAGCGCGCCAAAAATGCAATTCCCAAGAAAACCTGGATCGGCTATGAACCAGAAAACCTCAGATAGAAACTATGGTGCGAATTAAAATTCAATCTTTTAACCAAGAGTGATTGCTTTACATATCGGAAAGAGATTCTCCCCACAAAAAAGCGCGCCAAAATCAGTTTTGAATTCAAATAGCGCGCCAAAAAATTGCCGAGCAACGAAAAACCCTGGATAGGCTATATCAATACGGAAATGCGAGAATGACACGAAATCCGTTCAATAATGGGTCAACAATGATTCCTCTAGTATTCTAACCTTGAACCGGTGCAGATTGTGAAAAAATATTTTTTCTCGGAGTTTTGAACGCGCGTCAAAGTCAGTTGTAAATTCAAATTACGCGCCAAAAACTTTTACGAGTGACAAGAAACCGCGG
>OZ038444.1:4015148-4023092 GCA_964036265.1 Daptonema setosum
ATTTTGTCCGGATCACAAGCTCAATAGTTTAGGGTTAGCTCCGACGTTTTTAGTTGTTTTTCATTGTGTTACAAAAAAAATCAGAGATTGCGTGAAAGATTTTGACTTAACTCTCATATTTATGAATCACAAAAGCTGTAAAATCAGCGTGGAGGATATTTTGAAAGGCTTCGCATATCACATAGCTTTTTTTTATCAAAAAGACACCGTTGCCGCTAAAGAACGCTATAATGTATGAGGTCACATCTTAACGGTGAGTTATTATGAAGTGAGGGAGGCAGGGAAGGAGGGAGGGAGTTTGTGAGTGAATGAGTGAGTGAGTGAGTGAGTGAGTGAGTGAGCGAGTGAGTGAGTGAGTGAGGGAGTGAGTGAGTGAGTGGGTGAGTGAGGGAGGGAGTGAGTGAGTGATTGAGTGATTGAGTGAGGGAGTAGGTGAGATATAATAGTCGGCCACCTCAGACCCCTGCTCCTCCTCCCCTTCCACCCCCTCCTAAGCCTAAGCCTAAATGAAATAGGGTACTTCTCTAAGCCTAAGCCTAAGCCTAAATGATATATTCTCTAAGCCTAAGCCTAAGCCTAAGCCTAAGCCTAAGCCTAAGCCTAAGGAAAGGGTAATTATTTAAGCCTAAGGGAATTCTCTAAGCAAAAATCCGCCACTTGGGGTACATACAGCTGTGGTTCAATGGTGCAACGGTTACGTTCATTGTGTGCATTTTTTTAAATTTTTTACATTTTATTTTTTACATTTTTTTTATTTTCGTTTTTTTTATCACTCAGTATTCTTATAATACTTTTTCCGAAAATTTCCAAATTTGCCGCATGCAACCGCATTATGAATGCATCCTAATTTCACTAATCCATCTAGTGATCAGGGCACGCGCGTCTGTTGATGTGTCTTTAGGAGACCGAGCGATATGCTTGTTCATAGGGGCGTGTGAGAAGAGGGGAATTAACTTTATGAAGTTAGTGTTTTTTTTACTTTTCATTATATCTCATCAAATTCAATGACATTATCACAACAATAATTTTTTTCACCTCAACTATTTTGAATTTGCCGCAACTCCATTGTGACTGCGCCCATCTGATCTTCGTTTGGGGGTTAGTGAACACAAGCCGTACGCGTTTGACCCGTGCAACATGTTAAGACGTGTTTTCGACAGGGGCGTGTGAGAAGAGGGGAATTTACCTAAGGAAAGCAGTTTATTCACATTTTTTGTTTCTATGATAAACCAATGAGCACCATATGCTTTAAAAATCCGTGTCCCCTAATTATAATGATCAAGAACGTTTTTTTGTGCCGCCATTGGGATATACTTGGAATCTGAATCTAGCTACACGCTTGGAAACTTCATGTTGTTTCGGCGTGGATAACCAGTGATCATAAAAACGGCGAATCTGATCAGTAGCCATCATTTAATGAGGGGAGTTTTCACAATTGCAATGTATGGTGCAATAATATGTACATGTGCTGCTGTTTATATTTGTTTCTGGGTAAATCAACTAACTGAAGGATTACATGTAACAGTGTGCAAACATGATTGACTCATCTATATAACGCATAAATGTATAAATATGAAACCGCTTATGCTAGTATTACGGTAACATCTAATAAAATCTTGAAACTAATTATCGCATAAGTAGGAATAACATGTCACTCCCTCATTCACTCACTCAATTCTATGTACATGTGTGTGTGTATGTTGGTATTTGAAAGTTTCTGGGTAAATCAACTAAAGGTTTACATGTTACATTTGTATGCAAACACTATGATTAACAGATATTATGTAAAGCCTATGTAAGCTATGTAAAAAATGTTATGCTAGTATCATTGTATCCTAATAAAATGCTCAGAAATGTAGCTATGTAGTCTAAACAACAGCAATCGAAACGAGTAATGTCACTCCTTCTACATGATAACGATACATAAAGTATGACTGACTCATTCATTTTTTATGTAAAACCAATGTAACACAGTTTAAATGTAAAAACATAAGGATAGTATGAGTGTAGTATAAAAATGCTCAGACATGTAGCTATGTAGTCTAAACTAAACTCTGAGTATTGTCACCCATTCTACATGATAATGCTGGTATACTGATTTATTAAACGACCCGGTTCATAATGCAAAATTTTACTGAAACAGTTCAGTTTCTTGTTACATACATTCAACCCATAAGCCCCAAATTTACATATTCCATTTAGACTTCTACATACACTACTAAAATGCCTTTAGGGCTCTGACCAATCAGCAAGCAGGGGCGCCCGAGCGCTTGCTGTCGGCTCTAGGGGTAAACATGAGGGGTGAGAGCTGTGACACAATAGTTTACGGTAACCTTGTTAACATTCATGAATACGGTAATGGTATTTTTCACGGAGAATGGAGTAAATGACTAAACATGGTTTAGGCATATACTCCATAAATTACGGTTACATTTGTTAACATTCAAGAATACGGTAATGGGAATTTTTCACGGAGAATGGAGTAAATGACTAAACATGGTTTAGACATATAATCCATAAATTATGGTAACATTTATAAAACATTCAGGAATACGGTAATGGGAATTTTTCACGGATGATGGAGTAAATGACTAAACATGTTTAGACATATACTCCATCACACAAGTTTTTTTTCGGATTTATTGAAATCAGACACCGCTAATGTGTCTTTCCTTTGCATTTTTACTATCCGCAAGCCTTTTTACTATCCGCCAGGATTCGCTATTGTGCTTTTATATTGCTATATATAGAGCTATTTTTACACTTTTACTTCATTCTTTCAGAAATGTCGCAGCCGGAATCCCCAGTTTTCGATAATATCGAGCCTCTGAGGAAACGACGGCGAAATGTCCAGCCTGATGAACCTTCAACTAGCGGTCATCAGGAAGATGAGTCATCAACCAGTGCTCAACCGGACGATCGACCATCAACCAGCGATAATGAACAGTATAATTTAGAAGATTTCATTCAAATCGGCACTCGAAGAGATCAATATGTGCGCCGATTCGCCATCACAGGCACTGCATACACCCTGAGGTTCCGAAATCTGCATCTACTGCCTGTATCGATTCACCAACTGCTGATCGATGTTAGTTATTTTATTTTTTCATTCTTTTACTTTCCTTTCCTCATATTTATTTAGCCTTCAACTATTCAATTTTCAGACAGTCAATCATCTGATTGAGCTCGCGGTCCTCGATCCCCAAGATGCGGATCGAGTGGGTCTAGAGATTAAGCATCAGGGTCTGTCCAAACCCATTCTCATACCATTCCGACAACACATGGATGCAGAGACTGTCATCCGCGATATTGAGGTTCACTCACTCACTCACTCACTCACTCACTCACTCACTCACTCACTCACTCACTAACTCACTCACTCACTCACTCACTCACTCACTCACTCACTCACTCACTCACTCACTCACGCACTGACTCAGTCACTCACTTCAGAACATTGCAACATCGGCTTTGGCATTCAACCTGGATGACAAGCTGATCATCAAGATCACACACATCAAGATACCTCAGGGCGGTGGTAGGCTCAAGCTAAACGGCAACTTTGACGAATGGCTGGTCAAGAAGTCAACAGTGATCCACATTCCTAAAGACGGACTCTGCCTTCCTAGGGCCCTGGTTGTCGGTCGGGCACGCCTGAATAAAGAAAAAGGTAATTTAAAGGAAGTTTCTTGATTTTTTCACATTCAATTGTAAATTTGATTTCAGATCCCAAAACCTGGGACCAAGTTCGCAGACATGACAAACTGGCTCAGAAGAACAAAGCAACCGAGTTGATGACTGCAGTGGGACTGCAGGATCATGCCGAATTATGGTCCCTCGATCATCTGAAGCTGATGCACGCCACACCTCTGTTGAGTGAATATCAAATAGATGTTGGTTTATTTTTCTTGTATTTTCAGATTTTGTTGTACTTCTGGGTAACCAATCAAGCTATTTTCAGGTCTACAGCAAACACCATCTCATGGAGCGGGTGTACACAATTGGTAACGGTCCACTCATCAATCTCATTCATCACGATGACCACTTTGATGTGATCACATCACTGCCCGGGTTTTTTGCCAGAAGCTACTGGTGTAATGTTTGTCTGG
Source organism: Daptonema setosum (assembly GCA_964036265.1). Classification (NCBI taxonomy): domain Eukaryota; kingdom Metazoa; phylum Nematoda; class Chromadorea; order Monhysterida; family Xyalidae; genus Daptonema; species Daptonema setosum. The sequence continues at coordinate 4,019,258 of OZ038444.1, forward strand.
TCCCATACCAGGACAAACGATGTCACACTATTTGTGGACAGAACTGTCAGTGTTGCATGATGTATGGACTATGCGAACCCGAAACATCCAGGCATTGCGAGAAGTGCAAGCGGTCATTCAAATCGACTACATGTTACAACCGCCACCTTGAGGTAACCTCCCACAAAGACAGCAAATCCACATGTGATGTGGTCCACAAGTGTGTTGATTGTGGGACGAACTACAACCCGAAGACAGCACATCAATGCGGGCATTATGATTGCCACATCTGCAAACAGTATGTGGATCCTGACCACCTCTGCTACATCCAGCAAGTCGAGTCAGATGACAAATCGAAACCATTTATATTTTTCGATATGGAGAGTACACAGTGCACTGAGCTGGAAGACAACCATCAGGGCAAGGTGTTTGAGCACAAAGTCAATCTCATCTGCTCTTCTAAAGTTAGTTCACTATTCTATTACTATTTACACTTATACATTCTTTGTTATCCATATCCACAAACAACTTTATTTCAGGTATGTGAAAAGTGTCCAACTAAACCATGCCTGATCTGTGAAATCAAAGAGTTCGAGGGACTCAATGCACTCGATGAGTTCTGTACCTACCTGTTCAGCAAACCCAACGAGGGTTGTATCGCCATCGCTCATAATGGTGAGTTTATTTAACTTATTTCATTTACTTTATTTCACAGTTATTAGTTATTCAAATAACACTGTTTCAGGCAAAGCCTATGACACTCAGTTCCTGATGCAGTGGGTCATCAAGCAAGGTGCCACACCAGAGGTGATCACACGAGGCAGCCAGATAATAAGGTAAGTTTTTGTTACTATTACTGAATAAAGTATGTTTTTCTTTGTCAAATTGTTACTGAATAATAAAATATTTCAGAATGGAGTACAGCAGAGTTGTGGTATTGGACAGCCACTGCTTCCTCACCATGCCGCTGTCCGCTTTCCCTTCGGCATTGGGACTAGAGGTGAACAATGTTGAGCTGGCCAAAGGGTACTTCCCGCACTACTTCAACCGACCAGAGAATTGGAACGCAGTTCTGGACAAACTGCCAGACGAGAAGTTGGTTAACTCACTCACTCACTCACTCACTCACTCACTCACTCACTCACTCACTCACTCCCTCACTCAGGTACTACGGGGTCGACAGCATGAAGACCGACTCTCTAAAGAAGTTTAGAGAATGGTACGCGGCGCACGAACATGACAAGTTTGATTTCCAGAAGGAAATCAAACAATACTGTCACTTGGATGTGGAGATCCTGCAGAAGGGCTGTTTGCATTTCCGCAAACTCATCAAATCCGTTAGTCATGATGAATTTTGAAGTTTAGTAAATTCATTGTTTATAAATTTATTCCATGTTTTCAGACTCATGATTTGGACCCCTTCACGGCCTCTACAACCATTGCCAGCCTGTGCATGCGCATTTTTAGACAGAACTTCATGGAAGAAAACACGATTGGCATACCGCCAAGTAAAGGTTCTAACACACTCACTCACTCAGTCACTGACTCACTCACTCGCTCACTCACTCACTCACTCACTCACTCACTCACTCGCTCACTCAGGTTACCGAAGCCGCGATACGCAGTCGGCTCTAGCCATCAAGTACCTGAGATGGATAGAGCACAGCCAAGGTATCCAGCTGAAACACGCCGGCAATTCCGGCGAAGCCTCCATTTCCACCGCGGGCCATACCTACAAGATTGACGGTCAAGAAGTGGGCAACCCACAAAACTTGTGGGAAGTTAACGGTGAGTTTACATGATCAATTCTTCAATATCACTTTTAGGATGTCTGTAGCAAGGCATTCCTGCATTCAATTCACAATTCTTCGACATGTTTTCAGGATGTCTATGGCATGGTCACACATGTCTGAGAAGACAGACAATCCTCCCTCGATCCCACATGACTGCTGGCCAGGCATATGAGCGGACAATGAAACGACTAGAGCAATTGCAAGATGCGGGTAAGTAATTACGAATTCTACACATTTATACGATTGTACTTATTTTTACAAACTTTTTAGGATACCATGTCAATGTACGCTGGGAGTGCGAGATCCGAGCCGAGATGCGAGCCAACCGAGAGATGGCTGAATACATGGGGCAGCAGAAGAAGTACGAGCCACTGGATCCAAGAGATGCCTTCTATGGTGGTCGCACAAACACCCGCAAACTGCACCACAAGGTCTCCGGAGAAGAGAAAATCCACTATGTGGATGTTTGCAGCTTGTTAGTTTTTCAAATTTTATTTTTTATTTTTTAAATTATTCACATTATTAATTTCTATTTCTATTTCTATTTCCATTAAGTATGGTAATTACAGGTACCCCTGGGTGCTCAAGTACGGCGAGTTCCCTAAAGGCCACCCAGAGGTCATCACTGAAAAGTTTGATGAAATCAACATGCGAACATACAGAGGTCTAATCAAGGTTTGTTGTCATTGTATTTGTATATGCTTGTATTTGTCTAACATTGATTATTTTCAGTGCCTGGTGTTGCCGCCTCAGCACCTTCTCCATCCGGTGCTCCCTCTCAAGATGGACAGCAAACTGCTGTTTCCTCTGTGCTACGAGTGTGCCAAGCTGAAGGACAACGAGTGTGAGCACACGCCCGAGCAGCGCCAGTTCTGGGGTACCTGGGCTACTATGGAGCTGTACGAGGCCATGGATCAGGGATACAAGTTGGTTCCTCACTCACTCACTCACTCACTCACTCACTCACTCACCCACTCACTCACTCACTCACTCACTCACTCAGGGTCATCGAAATAGCCGAAGTTTACCACTTCGACGAATGGATGGAGGCAGGTGACGGCCCATTCACGGGCTACATCAACTCATTCCTGAAGACCAAAGTCGAGGCATCGGGATATCCTAGGGGCTGCGACACCGATGAGCAGAAGGCGCAGTACATTGCGGACTACAAGGCCAAGGAGGATGTCCAGCTGGAAGCAGCCAACATCGCGAAGAATCCTGGACTGAGGGCGACAGCCAAGCTCTGCCTCAACTCATTTTGTTGGTTTAATTTTATCTTATTTTTTACTCATTTTACATGTTTTTGTAGATTTAATTTTTCACTTTTTTACATGTTTGTAGATTTAATTTTTCACTTATATCATTAACACATTTCACATTTTCAGGGGGCAAATTCGGACAGCGGGAGACACTGTCGAAACAGAAGTTCATCACCGAGCCCGACCAGTTCTACCTGATGCTCACCGACGACTCCATCATTGTCGAAGCTGTCGATATCATCTCCGACGAACTCATTTCAGTGACATACAAGTCGGCCGATGAATTTGTGGAGGAGTTACCCTCCACAAATGTAATCTACGCCTCCATTGTGACGGCTCAGGCACGACTGAAACTGTACTCCTACCTGAATGAGATTGAAAATAATGTATTATATTTTGATACCGATTCTGTCATTTACCTGTCCACACCTGGTTCACCAGTTCACCAGTTGGAGAACATTTAGGTGACCTCACATGTGAGTTAGACGGCGATTTTATCACCGAGTTTGTAAGCTGCGGCCCCAAGCAGTACGCCTTTAAAACATCTAAGGGCCAGTGTGTAGAAAAAATTCGAGGTTTTACCCTCACTGATGAGGCCTCTAAATTATTGAATTTTAACAGTATGAAAAAAATTGTCAATGATTATATGCAATCTATAACTACTAAAATTGATATTAAATTTACACAAATAGCTCGCAAACAGCATAATGTTGTTGTTACCCAAGCCGCTAAGAAAACATACCAATTTGTGTTTGATAAATGTGTTATTGCACCTGACATGGTATGCTACCCATATGGGTACAT